>CAJHQP010000268.1:0-224819 GCA_905132765.1 Moricandia arvensis | reverse complement strand
ATTGAACTTGTTGTGTGATTGTTTTTTTTTGACAAATTCTTTTTATAGGTGCTGCCATTTGAGTGTATTCCAGTTTTAAATGCACAATTTAGAGAAGGTGTAGATGGTTGAATGAGAAACTGCCTGAGGAAGTGCAAGAGGCAGTTCCAAAGTAACAGTATGAAGGGTTATTCACTTGAGGATTTGTATGATTCTCTTGGACAAACTACTGTATGTAAATGAAAGTCTTTTGGTTAAGTTAGTAGGATACAATATGCTGGAATGATAATTTTGGTTAAGTTAGTAGGATATAATATGCTAGACTGATATTGTTTTGGTTTTTATTTTTAGGGAATTGAAAGTGTTTTGGTTCCTACTGTGAATGAAGAAACTCTCATGGCGCGCATAGTGAAAGATGAGCCAGATTATGAAAATGAAGAAGGAATAAGTAATATGTGGAGCACATGGCTAACTGTTAAGGAAAATTATATCTAGTGGAAAGGTCTTTATGAGTTATATGTGGCCGCAAGAGATTTTTCTAAGAAGAAAAACAAAGAGAAAGTGAATGAAGAAACATCATCCTCTAATCATGGTTTGGAGGATATTGTGAAAGGGTTTAAAGAGAGGCTGATGACATCTTTGAGTGAAGTGAGTGTGAAGATAGAGACAATGAACAAAATGCTTGATGTTGTTGAAAAGAGCCAAGGTGTTTTAAAAAAGAAAGCTAAGAAGATAAAGGAAATGGTGGGGAGGCTTGAGGAGATTGAAAATTGCCAATATTTTTGTAAAAAAGGCCAAGAATATGGTTGTGATGGATGGAAGGCTTGATGGGATTGAGAAAAGTCAAGGTTTGATGAAAAAGAAGATTAGGAGGATGACAAAGAAACTGAAAGCGAAAGAAAGTTTGAGCAATGAGGGTTATGACTACCAGGGCATTGATTTTGACTGGGACAGGGGAGGTTTTGAAAGAACTGAGGAGGGAGAAGAGGCTCGGACAGATGATTTGGTAGTAAAACCAAAAGAGAAAGAGGATGAAGAGGGAGAAAAGGCTCGAACAGATGAACAAATGGCTGAAGAAACAAAGGTTGGAGAAGAGGCTGAAGAAGATAAAGAACCCGAGGATGAAAATGAAGCTGAGGTTGTAGAACCTGAAAAAGAGAATGAACTTGAGGCTGAGACTGATGAGGAAGGTAAAGAGATTGAAAAAGAGGTTTGGGTTGAAGAAGAGGTTGCTGAAGAAGAAGCTAAAGAGGTTGAAGAAGAGGCTGAAAAACAGAGGTGGTTGTAGAAACAGAGGTTGAAGAACCAAATGAGAAAGAGGATGAAGAGGATGAAAAAACAGAGGTTGAAGAACCAGAAGAGAAAGAAAAAAGAAAATGATGAAATTGAGAAAGAGGCTGAAGAATGGATTCAAAAAGAGGCTCGGGTTGAGGAAGAGGTTCAAAAAGAGGCTCGGGTTGAGGAAGATGTTGAAGAAGAGGTTCAAAAAGAGGCTCGGGCTGAGGAAGAGATTGCTGGAGAAGAAGGTAAAGAGGTTGAAGAAGAACCTGAGGAAGCTGAGAAAGTAGAGACGGAATGGATTGAAAAAATTAAGGATGGAAACATTTAGTACGCCGGCTGTTGGTCCGTTCAAATTGAAGCCTAAGGTCTTAGAACCTTCGAAGAGGCCTAGGGGTAGACCGAGGAAGGTTGATCATCCAGAGAAGTTCACAATGCCACCATCACCAAATAGGGTATGTGTACCATCACAATGGGTGTAGGATCCTTTCACCGAAGGAAAGACCGATGAGATCGAAGGGGCAAAGAAGAAGCGTAAAACAAAGGCTAAGGCTTAGAACCTATCGGTTTATGTATTATGTATCTCAGCTTTTTTTTGAACTTATCGACTTTTGTTTTGAACCTATGTAGGATGGTTTATATATCTCGACTTTTGTTTGAACTTATGTATGATGGTATATTTAAATCTATAGGACGGTTTGTAAGATTATTGTGTGTTTGTGTATTGTATGATTGTCTTGATTACATGTTTGGAATAATAGAAAAGTAACTTACTCTATGTTCCAAAAAACAAAAATTGGACTACTAGATTTAATAAGTATTACTAACAGCCTAAAACATATTCTACACATGCCTAAAACATATTTTACACATGCCTAAAACATATTTTACACATGCCTAAAACGTGTAAAATGTATATATAACTCCTTGACACGTCTTATATTTACACATAGTAGTACACACGGTAATTCAAGGTAATCCAAAGTAGTACCCAAAGTATTAGCAATACAACCTTATTCTTAGTAATGCTTTTGCAATTTTCAACATTTATTAGTAAACTACGTGAAAAAATATATTCTAGTAAAAACAATGCATTTAGAAAGTTTTAGATCATATATAACACTTCAGTATGGAAAATTTTATGAAAATAAGTAATTTGTGTGATTCATCTTACTATTAACTCACCATCAACACATTAAGCATGAGAGTATAAGGAAGCTTTTTATGAAAACAAAATGTTTTCTAACAATTTAAAAAATACGAAAAGATTTATGCCTAATTTAATATATAAATACATATAAAATATATAAATACAAATTATATAAGGTTTATCTGCTAAAATTATATAATAATCCGAATATATAGGGTTCTTTAAAATATGCTTAATAAATAGTAATCCAAGGTAGTTCATGATAGTTCTAGGTAGTTCTCAGTAGTTCCCATTACACATAATAGTCTTAGTAGTTCAAGTAATACCTAAAATTCAAAGAACACGATACTCATGCATACAAACTTCTTACTCGGTCGTGACAAAAGTATTTCCACTTTCAAAATACTCATACAAATCTCTTCCTCTCCTTCCTCTGCCCCTTACCCTTCCCCTTCCTCTTCCTTGTCAACGCGATTCTCCGACTGATGGAATCCTTTGTTTTCTGGTGGATCCCTTCTTTCTTTCAAAATGTCGGAGGAAACACTTTTAGTGCTCTAATTTCGTCTGGTATAACCCATTCAGACATATAAGGAACATAATATATCGTCCTGCAATACGACAATGCCCAAAACTCCACCAAATAGTCTTTCGTACAAAAATCTCGTAGATGGAGGTCCCTTCCTACACTCAAGAATTTGGCAGGAACTACAACATGCACACATGAGATTTTGTCTATATCAAAACACCTGCAGCTGCAAGTTTTTCTAGCCAAATCAACCCTATAAAACTTTCTGTCACTATCATTGACATTGTACTCAAGATGGTATATGCTTAACTCGGTAACATCTAAACACCCTCCTGCCAAAAACCTTTTTGATATTTCCTTTTCTACAATAGGCACAAGCTTCTTTGTGAAGGGTATTTCAGTTGACTCCTTCCTATGTTTGTTAAACCATTCAGCTATTTTCGCAACGATGGCATTAATTGTCGGTAGCAAGAAGTATTTCATCACTTCCCTAAGAACACCATTAATAGATTCTTCTGCATTGGTTGTGTCAACATTGTATTATCTCCATCAAAATAACATCTTGCCCATTTTCGCGGTTCAACAGTTTTCTCCAGATATGCCGCTGCAGAAGGATACTTTCTGGAAAAAACACCATAAAGTACCAGAAACTCAGCCACGGTATAAGCATGTGCACACTCTCTAAACTTAGCCGCAGAAGTATCTTTGTGGTTGAAAATGTGTCCTTTGACATTCTGAGACAAATGCCAGATACAATACCCATGTGCGGCCATTAGAAACACCTCACGTAATGAGTTAATCAAGTTTACATTCCTATCCGAAAGAAAAACCAATTCGGATTCATCTGATATCACTGACTTCAACTTATTCATAAACCACGTCCAACTTTCATCTTTCTCACCATCAACTACACCAAATGCAATAGGGTAGTGGTGATGATCAGGATATTGAGTCGTCGCAACAATTAGAACTCCACCATAAATATGCTTAAAATGTGTTCCATCCACAATGACAACTTTTCTCATAGCTACAAACCCTTCTATGGAAACTCCCAATGCGAAAAATAGATACTTAAATCTTTTGGCCTCATCCACTTCAACATAACTTACTGTGTGGGGATTCTTCAGCTGAAGCATGTAAATATAAATGTATATCTTAGAAAAAACCCTTTTCTGGAGTACCTCGGATTTCATTAGCAGCTCGCCTTTTCCCACTCCATGCCGTGGAATATGATACATCAACACCAACCTTGTGGTGAACCATATTGATCATAGTTTTTGGTTTTGGTGTGTCATATGTAGCGGGATATTCTTCACCTATAACAGATGCAACAACTTGTGGTGTGTCTTTCCTTCTATTTTTGAGGGTACTTGTAGTAACAATAGAGCATGTATGTAACTTGATGTAAGTTCTAACCGTCCAACGATCTGAATTCTTAAGATTTGCTTCTCGGAAATACCACTTGCAACCTTCATTAGCTCCTCAACATTTTACCACATATCTCTTAGTATCCGATTTAATTGTTTCATACTCAAAACAATTCTTATGTGAAGCCCTTTGAACTAGAACTTGCAATTCTGTCTTAGTTCTAAATTTTTGACCTTTAACCAACCCAATACCATCATCCCATCCTTGATCTAATATTTTCATGCCTGCAACTTCCGGTCTTGCGGCTTCAACTTCCAGTCTTGCGGCTTCAAATTCAGGTCTAACGGTTTCAACTTCCGGTCTCGCAGCTTCAACTTCTGTATTTTCATACCCATACTCAAAATTCTAATGCATCTCAAGTTCTTCATTTTGTTTGGCTGTGTAGAGTGTGATTCCACCATCCATCTCATCTTCCTCAGTTGCATCTTTCTCGCTGCCCTCTTTACCAATATATTCCCTATCACAAAGATCGATATAGCTATCAGTATCATCATCCTCTTCTGAAAGTGGCCCATCACCATTTGTATTATCTCTATCATTGATGATCTCCACATGTAACACTTCTACATTTCTCATTATTCACTTGCATTAGATAACGTAGAACGTCTTTATCCGTCGAAATATATGATGGCTTGTTTGAATATAGTACCATTGGAAAGTAACTAATCTTCAGCATCCCATCTACCTTAATCTTTCTGAATATACGATCAACCAACTTAGAATATGTAACCTCATCCACGGATGTCTTCATCACTATTGTATGAATTTCATCTTCTCCCGAGATCTGTTTTATATCAGCCTCATCCTTAATATAACTTCCCCCATAGTAAAAACATATGGTTATACAAGGAGAGATCATAATTTCCCCTAAAAATAAAATAAAATAATGATTAGTTAAGAATTTCAAGAATCTAAGTTGCCCTGTTATAATTTTGTACATAGTCGTTTTAGTGTTCCTGGAAATACTATTTTAGCTATAGTAGTACCAATAGTTCTAGTAAGTCCCAAAGAGTTTTGTTTTTCTTCAATTTAACCCTTTTAGACGAACATGAATATGTCATTCAACCCACAACATCGTCTACGACCATTTAAATGCATTATGTTTCATAAAAAACGTGTAAAATAAGCAATAATATACAAACTAGTCCTTAAGCATCATTTCATATTTGTTTTATATCAATATACATAAAACTTTTGTTTTCCATCGATTTAGGTCTTTTTAAACGACCAAGAACGTGTTAAGCAACCCCCATTATAATGTAACACCCTTTTCATGTCTTTTTGCTTCAAAACTATGTCAAATATAGAGAAATATACATAATTTTCTTTAAACATCATTTTCATATTTGTTTACAAAACTCAAAATTTTTAAGTTTAAACTTTGATATTTTTCGTTACCCATAACATATACACCATATATAATATATTCTTATGAAAATTACATAAAATTGAAAATAGCTTACCTCATAAAAAGCTTCAAATCGCCAAAATGGAAATGGAGGAGAAGAGGGAGTGCTCGAATGTAGTTGAGGAAGAGGGAAAAGAAAGACACGTGTGAGAGAAAGATAGGTAGTCGAGTGTGGGGTCTGATGGGAGATTAGGATTTAATTGAGTGAGTTTATGTGAGTGGGTCCGCCAGTTTTAATTAAATTTTAAAGGAGAAGAGAGAGGTCCGAAGAGAGGGGGAGTGGGGTCCGCAGAGAGGGGGTTAGGTGTTTTAAAATATAATTAAAAAAAAGGTGAAAGAAAAAAGAAAAAAGAGAGGGGATACTGAGAAAATGGTGGAAATAGTGAGAATTGTTGTGAAACTAGAGAGAAGTATGAGGGAATTCGTGTGTCTTGTGTTAGCATAAGGGTCCCTTTATATAGGGGATTACAACCGACCACAAAAAGGAAAGAGTACAATATAGGAAAAAGGAAAATCTCCAAAACCAACAAGGAGTAAGTTTTCTTATTCTCGTCTAACTTAAACCTATTTGGGCTAGGTTTAGTAAACCTCTATCGACTAGGTTTATGTTTGGGCCGGTAATGGACGAGCCGACCATGGACCCATCGACCATGGTCCATCATGGTCCATCTAGAGGTTATGGTGATCCACACAATGATTCATAACACTCCCCCTTGGATGTCATAACCGTGTAATACACCTTAGGTGTTGCCTCATTAAAATCTTTGACCAGGAAAAACCCAATGGGATAAAACCATGGTTAAGGAAAAATAGTACAACGTGTATTACTCCCCATATTCCGTACCTCACTAAAGATATTTCAATCTTCTCATTCCAATTTGATGAATAAGCTTCTTCAATGTCGAGGTTGGTAAAGATTTGGTGAAGAGGTCGGCTGAATTGTCACTGGACCGGACCTGAACCACTTGGACCTCTCCTGCTTTCAGCAACTCATGGGTGAAGAAGAACTTTGGCAATATGTGCTTCGTCCTATCTCCTTTGATGTATCCATTTTTGAGCTGAGCTATGCATGCTGCATTGTCTTCATACATGATGGTCGGTTCTTCTTTTCCATCGATCATCCCACAATCTGATCGGATGTGTTGGGTCATGGATCTCAACCAAACACATTATATGCTTGCTTCATGAATAGCTAAAATTTCAGCATGGTTAGAAGATGAGGCTGCTATGGTCTGCTTCATGGATTTCCAAGATATGGCCGTCCCACCAATAGTAAACACATAACCTGTCTGAGATCATGCATGGTGTGGATCTGATAAGTAACCTGCATCAGCAAAACCAACTAAACTTTCTTGTGATTGGTTAGTATAAAACAATCCAAGATCTTTCGTCCCTTGTAGGTAACGAAGTAAATGTTTAATCCCATTCCAGTGCATGTTGGTCGGACATGAACTAAATCTCGACAATAAGTTCACTGCAAAACATATATTTGGTCTAGTGTGACTATCCAGATACATCAAGGCTCCTATGGCACTAAGATATGGCACTTCTAGACCAAGTATTTCTTCATCATCCTTCTTTGGACCATATGGGTCGGTGTCCAGACTAAGGGACCTAATGACCATGGGCGATGACAATGGGGGACATTGGTCCATATTGAATCTCTTGAGTACATTTTCAGTATTTCATTTGATGTACAAGGATTCCATTATCTATGTACTCAAGCTATAATCCCAAAAAAAACTTTGTTTTACCTAGGATTTTCATTTCGAATTATTTCTTGAGATATTCAACTGTTTGGGAAATCTCTCCAGAGGTTCCTATTATATTAAAATCATCAACATACACTGTTATAACCATAAATCCTTTGTTCTCAAACTTCCTTATGAATATGCATGGACTGATTGGATCATTCATATATCCTTCTTTTACTAAGTATTCACTCAGTCTATTGTACCACATTCAGCCACTTTGTTTCAATCCATAAAGGGATTTGTTCAGTTTAATGCAATGTTGTTCTCGAGAACTTTTCTTATCTTTGAGCTCAATACCTTCTAGAACTCTCATGTATATCTCATTATCCAGTGGACCATATAAGTATGTTGTTACTACATCCATCAAGTATGAATCCAATTTCTCTCCTATAGCCAGACTGGTTAGAAATCGAAATGTAGTAGCATCCACCACAGGGGAATATGTTTCCTCATAATCTATTCCTGGTCTCTATGAGAATCCTTGTGCAACGAGACTTGCCTTATATCTCACGACTTCACCATGTTCATTTCTCTTCCTCAAAAAGACCCACTTATATCCAACTGGTTTAACATCATATGGTGTCCTTATAATCGGACCAAAACACATTTCTCTTCTTTAAAGAATTTAACTCCACGTTTATGGCTTCTTTCCACTTAAGCCAATATGATCTACGAGTGCACTCTAATATAGACTTGGGTTCATGATCCTCATTCAAATCCATAAATTCAAGTGCTACCTTGTATGCAAATATATCATCTATGTCGACATCTTTTTTGTTTCATTTTGTTCCAGACATAAGATAATTGATTGAGATCTCATTGTTATCAATATTCTCAGTCCCTGGAAGTTTGGCGTCCCAAACATCCTTATTTGGCACATTCGGATCGACATGGTCTGGTATAGGTTCGGCCATGGTCGGTTCAACCATGAAATGTTCGACTGTGGTTGGTCCGGCCACGGTTGGTTCGACTATGGTTGGTTCGACCATGTTGATTGCCTTGGTTTTCTTTTCTGCACCTTTCTTAACTTTCCGAGGAACCTTATCTTTGGAACCTATTGTCTACCATGTTTTAGACGTGTGTTAGACTCTGTAGCAACTTGATTTTGTCTCTCTTGGACATCAATTCTTACTGGTGCATTACAAACTGGTATATGTGACTTAGTCACTTTCTTTAGGTCAGCAAATGAGTTTGGCAACTGATTATCTAGGTATTGAAAATGTATGATCTTTTGGACTGCTATGCCACATTCTTTAGTTCGAGGATCTTGCCAAGACACTGATGGGCGATTCCATTCAATCTCTTTTACCAGTTTATTATTTCCCCCTAATGTTGGATAGTTTGACTCATCAAAATCTGAGTCTGCGAACCTGGACTTAAACAAGTCACCCGTGGTTGGCTCAAAGTACTTAATTATGGTGGGAGAATCATATCCAACATATATTCTCATCCTCCTTTGAGGTCCCATCTTAGTTCTCTGTGGTGCAGCAATTGGTACATATATTGCACATCCAAATGTTTTGAGATGGGACACGTCTGGCTCTTGACCCGTAATCAATTGGGATGGTGAATATCTATGCTCACTAGATGGCCTGATGCGAATTAATTCAGCTGCATGTAAAACTGCATGTCCCCAAGCAGATACTGGGAGTTTCGACCTCATGAGTAATGGTCAAGCAATCAATTGAATTCTTTTAATGAATGATTCGGCCAAGCCATTTTTGTGTATGGACATGTGCCACTTTATGTTCCACACTTACCCCCATTGACATACAATAATCATTAAAAGCTTGGGAAGTGAATTCACCAGCATTATCTAGACGTATAGTCTTTAAAGAAAAGTCTGGAAAGTGAGCCTTTAATTTTATGATTTGTGCAAGCAATCTTGCAAATGCCAAATTTCGTGTGGACAATAGGCATACATGCGACCATATGGTCGATGCATCTATAAGGACCATGAAATATCGAAATGTCCCACAAGGTGGGTGTATTCGTCCACATATATCTCCTTGTATTCTTTCCAGAAAGTTTATGGTTTTCATAGTTACTTTAACTGGTGATGGCCTAACAATGAGTTTCTCTTGTGTACATGCTACACATGTGAGATTCTTTGGGATAACTCGTCTTTCTTTCAAGATATGCCATTTAGTATTCATTATAAGTTTTTGCATCATATTTGAACCAGGATGGCCAAGCATGCCATGCGATAAAGTGAAATCATCAGTGAACCTTTTGTTCACTGTGGCATTAGCCTCGATCATACTGGTCGTAACATAGTATAGACCAGTAGAGAATGCAGGTATAGTCTCGACCACTTTCTTATGGCCTTGGGCATGATCAACTATTTGAAGGAATTCTTTATTTCCTGATGCGAATTAACCCAGCTGCATGTAAAACTGCATGTCCCCAAGTAGATACTGAGAGTTTCGACCCCATAACCATTTAGTCTTATATCTTTGAAACTTAATAGGCTCCTTTTAGAGCTGGGTGAGTATAGAGCATTCTCTATCTTTAAGTGTGTGCCATTAGGCAATAAGACACTTGCATGGTCGTGGCCCTCAATAAGGCTGGCTATACCCGCAATGGTATTTATATTGACATTTTGTAAGGTCAACTCTACGAAGTATCTTTTGTCTTTTAAAATTGTATGGCTTGACCCACTGTCCACAATCAGTATGCTCGTATCATTTTTCATTCTATCAAATAAGAAACCATGCATCTTATCATAAATTCAAAACAAAACAATCAAGTAATATTGCAATTTAGGGTTTCAAATTCGACCAAGTTAGGTTTTGATTCGGCCAAACTATGTTTAATCAAACAATCTATCAACCTAACTCACAAGCAAGATCAAACAAAGATTAAGGTTTATGATTTTAGGGTTTGGCCTATGCGGTTCTAGGGTTAGGGTCTTTGCATTAGGGATAATTCCCTAATCAACCTAGCAATCGTCTAGGTTTAGACATAAATTAACAATCAATCTAGCAACCTAACAATTGAATAAGAACCTCAAGTATAATGGAATCAAAACGAGAATCAAACATGTACTTCTAGGGTTTCAAACAATTTAGGGTTTTAGGGTTTATGCCTTAACCGATTAGATTTTAGTTTAAGATCAACTTAGGTAGCAATCTAAATCGACCAAAGCAATAGACAAGCAACATCTATTCTTAAAACAATCAATTTAAACAAGCAAAGTCTTTTAGGGTTTGATTTGCACATTAATATTTTTGATTAGTGTTTTGATCAAACAATCAATCCATGTTTAGCAAACAATCTATCCAGAAACTTAGCAATCATTCTAAGTTCCTTAATCAGTTTTAGGTTTTAGTTTTGATCAAAGGTTCATTCGATTTGGAGGTTTTAGAATCTAGGGTTTCATCGAGTTACCTTTGTTCAATCGGCTTTTGAATCGGACCTCCTTTTGATCGGGTTGCACGGATGAACTTGGTTCACAGATTGGATCGATTCACGGATTGCACTAAGCTTGTTCTTCGTGGATGAACTGAGAATTGCCTTTCTTCTATCGAGAAAAGGAAACTCTTGTCCGCCTCGGGTTTTATCGAATGAAAGAGATGAAGGAAATTAGGGTTTATCGTTGGCTTTAGCTTAGGGTTTATGGGAGCAAGATCGTGATGATAATGTGTTGTGAAACTAGAGAGAAGTATGAGGGAATTCGTGTGTCTTGTGTTAGCATAAGAGGTCCCTTTATATAAGGGATTACAACTGACCATAAAAAGGAAAGAGTACAATATAGGAAAAAAAGAAAATTTCCAAAACCAACAAGAAATATGTTTTTTTTTCTCATTTAATTTAAATCTATTTAGGCTAGGTTTAGTAAACCTCTATCGATTAGATTTATGTTTGGACCGGTAATGGACGGACCGACCATGAACCCATCAACCATAATCTATCTAGAGGTTATGGCGATCCACAGCAGAATAGATTTTTAGTAAGTGAAGTAAAATAGCATACTTTCCAACGGATTGAAGGGTGTGCGAGAGAGCAAATAAAAATAGAAATAAGGGTAAGGATGAGCCTACAGCACCAGCTTTCACCGAACCGGAGTGGATGACGAAGAAGGAGTAGGTGTCTTGACACGTCTTTCGAATAAATAAGCTTTTTTCTACGATCTCATTGTATTCATAATGTGTAAACATTATAGAAAAAAATGTTTTTAAAGATAAATAGCAAAATGTTTTTTTTTAGAACCCTTTCTTGAAAATTTTCCGTATCTTTTTTGGTAATTATGCTAAATTCATATTTTTTAAGAGTTCACATATGTTAGAGCAACTTTGTTACCTTTTTAGTAATTAAGCTAAATTCATATTACATCTGTTGCACTTTATTTGTCATTTTAAATTTGTACACACAGATTAAAAAAACATTTAGTTTTACTTATTTTCTAGATAAAAACACAATTATCTATAACCTAATCACATTTTAACTAATAAAAAATAAAATAACATATAAAATTAATACATTCTGCATTGAAATTATAAAACGACACTTATTTGAAACAAAAAATTTTCTCTACAACGATAAATAAACTGAAACGGGGGAATATCTTGTAAGAGTTTACATATATTAGAGCAGCTTTATTATAGAGTAATCCTAATAGAGGTTTCTCGACAAAATATTCCAAAAATACATATATACATACGTAAATATTAATATTTAAGTTCCTCGTAACTTTAATATTCTCAAAATTAAATATTAATATTTATATAAGCAAATACATATATTTATTTTGAGAATCTTTTGTTAAGAAACCCTATTAGAGTTGCTAGATTTTTACTTTTGAGTATTTCACAATAAACATGAAAAATAAATATTTCTTCAGTTTACATCTTTAATCGTCTTCCACATCACTATATCTACGATGTTGTCCTATGTTCTGTAATGCAAATATGGGCTTCTCCAAATATTAAGGAGACAAGCAATGACCTCATATCAGAACAACTAACACCAGTTGGCACTTGGCACTATGAGCAGCACTTTTCCATTGACCTATTAGCAACCAGTTTCCTGTGAATGCAACCTCAAGCGCTACTCTCGAGTACTCCAATGACTGCTAGGAGAAGCCCCAACAGTAATCGAAAATGGCAACAGCAGCTCAATGGTCTCTGGGACAGCTCACCATTCTTTATTGAATGCCGACTTTACCACCCAGGTCCATGCATGGACTGCAACTTCCAGTGGTAATTCTCAACCAGCGTTGTCACATTCTGAGACTGCAAAAGCAACTGAAGATGCAGCTATAGGTGTGAGAATCCATCAGAGCCTACACCTCGTCAGACTCTTAATGATAAAACAACATCTGGAAACGGTCAAGATCGGTCTCCTATCTTTCACAAACCAAGAAGGAAACACCAAGTGTTCAAGATTCTTTAGAGAATGTCCCCAGAGATTCACAAGAAGGTGAAGGGTCAAAGGTTTTAGATGATAGACATGAGGAACACAGTCTTCAGATCCTGCCTAAAATTCTTATAAGAAATCAAATAAAAATTGATTTGATGCTTACAATTACAGAGTTAGGATCAAAAAGTTATCATGGTAGGCTTAATAATGATACTCAATACTTTTATTTTGTGATATAATGATAAGTCAGTACTCTTTTATGTGTCTTTATTGTTTACAAGTCTTTTCAAGAATACAAAATGTGCATTTGTGCTCACAAGGGAAGGTTTAGGCCAAAGGTGAATGCGTACTTAGACTTATAACAGTAACCACATAGCTAAGAAGGGGTGACGGGATTAATCATAAGGGTTTCTGAAATTTTTCAAGAGCTCTGGAATGTCATACCCCAACATATCATCAACAGTCTGCAACATTTTCGGCTTTAGCTTCTCAAACTTGTCGATGTTGTAACCACTTAGCACCTCCCTGAACTGCTCCACATTTGGGAAATCCCCTTTTGGTAAGTGATGCTCTCTTTGTACCTGTTTTCACAAACACACGAAGTCAATACACACACTGGTATTAAGATTCTCAGGATAAGAAATGTCCATACTGAAAAGATACTTGAGAGTCAGTTCAACCTTTCCAAAGACGTCTTCCAAGTTATCTATCAGTTTCTGTTGAGCTTTGGCTTTTCCCATTATGGCTGGCATCTCCTTCTTCAAATGGCTGATGATGCACGCATGTATCTTTGCAGCTCTTGCCCTTTTCACAAACTCATTTATCTGTTATACAGAAGGAGCACGTTTAGATCAAATCGGAGGGGAGGAAGTGAAAGAAGGATGGTTCACACTCACTCGACGATCACAAGCTTTCTTTGGTATGTCTTTTAAATCAGCGAGCAAGTCATCTTGCTCCTTTTCAAACAACTCTCTTCCAATTGGACCAGTCGAAGCTTCATTAATTGGTTTATCACTGAACGAGCTGTACAAAGCAAGCAAAAAAAGAACATCAAAACATGTTCCTCAATTTCAAACCGCTTTTTTGTCTGTCAACAACAAGTTGAAGAAAAAGGTCCACTTACCCAATGTATACACGGGCAACCTCAGGAGTATTGAGAACTTTCCCAAGTGACCACATGAGAGCTCCATATACTCTCATTAGCTACACAAGATTCAGAGACAGGCGTGTAAATGTATCAGAACATGGAAACAATCAAAGGAGTGTGTGAAAGAAGGAACAAAATAAGAATCGATAACAGATTGGGGCGTCAACCTGCTGGGTGTCCACTTGGTCAGCCTTATTCAGAACAACGCGGATCTTGTCGTCATGACCTCGTAAAGATGAAATAACCCGCTTGAACTCATCGCTTACATCCAGCTTATGAGGATCGAACAGGAGGAGGATGAGATCACACTTAGAGGCGAACCATGATGTAACACCAGTGAAGTCATATGCTCGCTGTGTCCGTTGCTTTTCCCCTGATAAAACTCCAGGAGTGTCAACAAATGTTACGTGCTCCAGTAGCTTCAGTAAAGATGAATGGTTTAACAATTATCAGGATATCAATATAAGAAAAAATCAAGAACAATCTCCATTGGGAAGCATATGAGGTCAAACATACAGGGTGAGGCATCTGAGAACATTCAAACTTTGACAAAAAGGCAGTCCCAAAAGTTGTAAGACCACTGAATGGCATATCAGCTTGAACCGCTACTGTGTTCCCTGGAATGCTTCTTTCATCAGGTCCAGACTGTGGAACACAATAAACAAATCGAAATCACCCTTCAATTAAGGTGAAAATGAAACAACCTACCCACTATTGTCAACCACAGAGTTAAAAACTTAGTGTGTACTATTCACCACAAAAGAAAAAACAAATGTTTAGCAGGAGATGATGGATAATCGTTTTAAAGGACTAATACATCTCCCACAAATGAACTCATTGATAAACTACAAATTACCATACCATGACAACAACAAATCTGTCAGTAGTTGGTTCTGGTCCAATATGAGCTCCTGAAAAATATGATAGTTGACGTTATCAGTTTTATAGCTTAGCGTTGACATGTTTGTATCTCCTTTTTAAACATCATGTCAACTAAGTCCCAGAAGGAGAAGAAGAGAGGATTAGGTGGATAACTTGCCTGGATAACTGGCTTTTAGCAAATGCTTAATGAATGTTGTTTTTCCTGTGGAGTACTGACCCAGAAGCATTACCATGGGTTTCGCATCGAAATCACTGTTCGTCTAAGCAAAACACAAGTAACTAGTTCAATGGTCAATATAGTTTACAACTCAGTAACATTTGGAACTTAAATAACAACTATCCCCGAATTATTGCTATAAGATTACCAATAGGTAATGCCCAACTTACCAACAAAGGAGATACAAAATCGTTAAACCGATAAGTAACTTCGAGTGGCTTCAGCTTCTGAATGTACAACCTCTTCAGGCCATCGACTATAGATGTTACGGAGGACAGAGAAATCTGAGAACAATAATATATTCAGTTAACACAAAGATAGATGTAAATGAACTAAAACCGATGTTAGCAGCTAAGGAAATACTCGACTTCAACTCCACCAATGATCTTTTTGATTACACAATAAAGATTAGGTAAGAACGACCATCAAAATAGATATTACTAAATATGGGAAGGTAATAAATGCTTGGTGGTTAAATAGACTAGTTGGAGCAAAGTAAACCTTTTTAGAAGATTTTGAAGAGAACCAATGAGCTGTAAGTGATGCATCTGCAGAAGGACTACCTGAACAATTAAAACCAAAATGAGGTATAAAACTAAAAAAAAAAAAAACTTAAACCGTTGGGTCTTGTATAGCGAGATTTTATATACCATTCACATTAAGATCACTGGACTTCGATGATGAATGCTTCTTCTTCTGTATTACATACATGATCACTTGTAAGTTATACTCAATTAAACCACGAAAGACATTAAACTGTAAACTGCAGGCCCAGTACTAACCGCCAATAATACAACCAGACCGTCCATAACGGGAGGATTCATATTTTTGAAGTCAACTGCAATAAGCCAGGAATCTTTCAGAAACAAGAACCACATTAACTAGCATACTGAAATGAAAACTCAAGCTTTAGTCACCATACCGTCGCTATGAAGAACTTCATGCGATATCTCATGTCCAGTTTGAGCCAAAGAAACGAGCTACAACGTTAGAAAACAACAAAAGATTTAGATTTTTGAGCAAAACAACTCAAATTCGAATGCAATAATGGATCTGAAACCTGCATAGCAACAATGAATTCCTTGAAACCAAGATACCCTTGTCTCTTTGCATCTGCAATTGCCCACACCTATCAGAAAGTGTAAAGCATGATCATCATAGCATCTTCTCTAATCCTCAAGTGAACTTGTTCAATCACTTATTCAACAGGTAAATCAAAATCCTTACCTGCTTCAACTCGGGTCGAGGCAAATTCGACATGGAGAAGAACTTGATCGCATCGTTACCAGTAATGCGTCCATCTCCGTCTACTCATAACACCAAATCAGAGAAGCATCTTAGCGGGCGATCAATTGAATAAAAACAAAACGTAGATTTGAAGAAGTGAGACCTGAATCAGCGAATTCGAACCATTCCTTGTAGATCAGTTGATTCTCCTTTGAACACGAACCAGCTGCGACGGAATCGATCTCCATCTCCGATTGCGAAACCCCAGAGAAAGCGGGTTCTTCGTCTCGACGGGGAGAAGGAAGAGGGAAAGAGAATTAGCAATGCGAGAAACTTCCCTGTATTTTCATAAAGTTACACATATGCCCCAATATTGTTGATTGATTGTAATAGCCAACTATTAATAGAGAGGGAGTTTTAAAGGTGGGTTAATTAGTAAACTCTCTTTTTTATTTGCCAACATGGTAAACTCTCTTTTTTATTTGCCAACATGGTAAACTCCTAAATACAACTTTGCACATAAAAGGTATATACACTTTATTACTCAATATGGTAAAAGTATTTTAGATTTTACTAAGGTCAAATCTCTCAAATTGTGATTTTTAAAGTTTTTATCATAAATAGCCTTCAAAAAAAACAACCAAAATAATTTTTTTTATTTTGAAATTTTTTAATATTTTTTAAAGTTTTTTTAGTTTAAATGTGACCCCCAAAACTCCACCTCATAACTCTAAATTCTAAATCTAAATTAGTTCCAAGGGGTATAAATGTATATTTACGTTTTTTAATAAAGTTTATTTTCATCATTTTTTTCCTTAAGTTCTATTTTAGGCACAAATTAAAGTCTATTTTATTCATTATTTATTTTATATTACTAAAGATGAGCAGGATTTATGTAATTTGACTACAAAACTATTTTATTAACACAAAATCCTACTTTTGGATCTAAGCTTTCTTTTGTAAAATTTTAAATTAAATACACATTTTTATTTTATATTTAAGTATACCTTAAATCATTAATACTCATTTTTTATATTACTATTCATGTTTCTAAACAACACTATAATTAATTTTAGGGAAATTGTCAAAAATATCACTTTCATTGTACCACTTTTCAAAAATACTTAATCACTTTTACCTTTGTTTTTTAAGAGAGAAAAACACATTTATAACCCTTGGGTTAATTAATCTAAGACTTAGGGTTTAGAGTTAAGGGGTGGTGTAGGGTGGGGGTAAGGTTTAAGAATTTAAAATTTATGATTCTAATTAATTTTAAAAAATTAGCCCCTTAAAAAGTGGTATTTTTGAAAATGTCTCTTTAATGAATATAAAAATGAAAAGTGGTACAAGGAAAGTGGTATTTTTGAAAATTCCCCTTAATCTTATGTCTAAACAATATAAAACATTAGAACTCATCTTTTGGATAAAATTTTAACAATTTTATTTCACACTATTTCGATAATTAAATAACTGAAAAGTCAAATAATTTATAAAACAATAAAATAAATAGCTTATTTTTACAAGTTTAGATACTACAAAAACATTTCAATCAATAATTTATAATAGCCATTACATTATATATATATATATATATATATATATATGTGTGTGTGTGTGTGTGTACATAAATACTATACTTTGAAAATGACAACATTTTATAATAGATATAATAACAAAAATAATTATGAAAAATGTTCAAAATATATATTATTCGAAGACAAATGCTTAACCCTAATTGTGAACAACAAATATAAACTAATTATAATATGAACCAAATTATTAGCAAGATAAATTACACAAGATAATTATAATAAAGTTAATTAAGCTATATAAAAAAGAGTAATATGATCAAAACATATTTAATTATAGTTGTTAATTATTTTAAATATATCATTTTCTCTTTAAAATTTTTTAGAAACATCATAATTTCATAAAATTGCAAAATAATGAACTTCAAAATTTGGATTGAAAGGTGAGAATTATGAAACTATGACGATTTAAATTAAATTGGGTTACATGTCAGTCATTCATCGGGTTAACCAGTTAGTCTAGGGTTATAGTGATTTTTACAAGTTTTAAAAATGGATATTTTAAAACCTAAACTAAATTGTCGGATTAACTGGTTTGACCGTGGTCCATGTCGAATTTAAAAACACTGGTTTAAATGTTGAAATATAATAAATACACAATTTTTTATAAAATAATAAAAAAATTGTTAAGTTATTAGTAAATCCATCATAAAATATCTCGCGCTTGCAAAACGCGGATCAAAATTTGGTTGTATATTAAATATGTTATATTATCACCTGGTGAAAAAATAATCAAAGAAATTTTGAAAATCTAATTTTAAACATTATTCATTACCAACTATAATAGAATTTTTTCTTGGTCTTAGTATTTTAAATTTTCTTCCACATATTTTTATTTTTGAATCTGAGAATCCATATTTTAATTTTTACATTTTGGGTCAAAATCTTACTTTTTTGTTCATAAAGTGAACTTTCTAATTATATTTTAACATTCATCAAATTATCGATTATATTATCATATAATATTTATTTTAGTGCATATGATGATCACCTACATGCAACAAATCGGAAGAGATCTTATCAACTCGATAGAGTAATGTGGAAAACAAATAAAATAAATATCACAAAGTTAAATATAACAAACTCAAAATCACAAAACAGATACTCAGTGTATTTATAAAGTTGATATTTTACCATTTGCACACATATTAATAAAAAATAAATATAAATTTTAAAATTTTATGTGATTCTCAATAAAAAATTATACCACTTGTACTTTCAGATTCTAATTTTTCTACTTTTAAAATAAAATCTATTAATTAAAGCTAAATATCAATCTTTCAAATACAAATCTAAAAAGCCAAAACATCACTTTAAAAAAGAAAACAGAGAGAGTATAACTAAAGCATGAAACTCTTACTTATTGGTCCAACGGAATTCTGCTTTCTCATGAAAGTTCTCGACCGAGGAATTCCATTTCGGTATTCCATAATTGAATCAATTACACAAACTAAAGGAATGTTATGGTAAAACTTCGTTTTAAACGATGTGGTGGAAAGCAACGTGCGACTTGAATTGAAGGACATGATCTGCCGTGGATGTTTTGATCCGCCACCTTTTATATTAGGAATATAAGTGCTCTTAGCTCGACATTTTGTGTTATATTTTACTAGAGTCCGGCACTTTTTTGAATATAAAAAAGAGTACAAGATGGAGCTCGAGGAGAATAGAAAGTTTTTATTCCTTTCGCAGAAGTAAGGATCTAGGGTTAGTGCGAATCAATAAGTTAGAACAACTTCGTAAGTCTTTTTATTTTTATACTAAAAAAAGCCCTTTCAAGTAATTTTACAATGGAAAAGGAAATTTTCGTCAAATTGTAAAATTATTTGAATCAAAAGTCTATCATGCGTGAATCAAGCGTTTGTATGATTCTTTGATAAAAAGAAAAGAAATCATAAACAAAAAGAAATCATAAAGTTTTCGTCAAAAGCGTTGTGTTTGCATCGTCTGACTTGTACTCTAAAATACAGTTATTGAGCTTTCCCGGGAATTGACTGCCTTGTTTCTGTGTATGCACAGCAGTTGTTTCTGTGAAGCATGTGTGGAGGTAGTGAGGAACGGCCTGCGAACTACCGTAGCTAAGCGGCACTAGTTCCTGTTGCTTGCAGCTTCAGTATAATTTATATCCCTTGTTGGTATGTGAGTAAGTTGTTGCATGAATTTGTAAACCAACTTATTTGCTGTAAGATCTCTCGATAAATATGTTACAAAATCAACACATTGAAGAACAAACAAGATGATTTACAATGGTTAAAACTTTTAGGAAATGTTACATGTTACAGAGAGGCTCCGTGTACACACATGTAGCAATATCATCCAACAAAGGGAGCCAAAACCAAAACTTTGAGACTTGAGAGCTTTCACGATCCAAAGAGTGATTCAAGAGATCCCAATGGTCTTACCCAAAAGCCAGAGAACAAGCGACATTTCTATCCCAAATATTGTATGAAGAGTACTTCTATCCAGTGTAAACCCAAATATTGTGATTCCTGCTTTATTGTTCTCAAAGTAATTCACTGCAAAACCCCAACAAAAGTTTGTGAAAGTGAGTATAAATAACTAGAGATGTAAAGAAGACACTATGTAGATTACCTAGAGCTTGTCGTTTTTGGAATGATATGGTGCTATAAGCATAAGCAGGGATGAGATCATTGTTATCAAAATCATCCTCTTCCTCTCCATAGTCCTCACTATCGTCTGTGTCTCCAATATCAACATCTGTTGAATAGAACCCGTGTCCGCTTGCTCTATCAACTAACCTTGGAGTCCCCCCATCCACCGTCTCAAATGATTCTATTGTCGCGCAGACATGCCACTTTGCAGCAAGGCTAGTCACAGCCTGAGCCTTGTGTGTGATCTTTGAAGCACTTCGTAGTAGAATGAGTAGCGCAGTGACCAGAGTCATTGAACACAGCTGAGATCAGCACAAGACAAAAAGAGTAAGCAAAATAGTTAAAGAAACCTAATAAAAAGCAAAACAAAAAGACAAAACTCACAGCGAGTTCTCCAGCACTGTTGATGTTTAATCCAGCATAGGCCTTTGTGGTGATAAGCAGGGAGTAAAACTGACTTCCAGTGACAAGAATCAATGACGACAATATGAAGATTCGGTATCGGTGGCTGATGATTCTAAGGTGACGTCTGATGCGGAGATGTTCAGACAAGATGGAACCAACATCTGAATCCATTTGAAAGACTTGAGCAAAGTCTTGGAGCCTAAGGATCTGGAGGTGGCAGATGAGACGGAAGAGGACACAGACAAGGAAGATCACTGTAGTACGGTATAGCCACGAGCAGAGTTCCATCAGACAAGCGACTGTATCACTCAAGATAACGTTGCCGAGGAAAGGAATCTGAGATGCTCCTGAAGCGTACCACCATATCTTGTATGTACTCATCGCTAAGAAACAAGGAGTGACGAAGTAAGAGAGGATCTTAAGCGATCTCTGCATAACAAAAAAAAAAAGAGTTGTGTTAAATTTTTTTAAAAAGCAACTAATATTAACATCGCTATGTGCTAATTCATAAAACAAAAGCAAAGCATTGTGTTCCTTGTTGAGCAAGTAAACATAGGGTTTCCAAATTCAAAGTAGTTCCTTGTTTACACCACTATAGGCACTATAACATATGGATATGTGCTAATTCAACTATATAAACATGGCCATGTGCTAATTCAACTATATGAATGGCTATGTGCTAATTCATAAAACAAAAGCAAAGCATTGAGGTTCTTGTGGAGCAAGTGAGCATAGGGGTTTCAAGATTCAAAGTAGTTCTTTGTTTACACCACCATAGACCCTAAATAAATTGACTATGTGATAATTCAACTATATAAACATGTCTTTGTGCTAACTCAACTATATAAACATGACCATGTGCTAATTCATAAAACAAATGTAAAAACAATTTGTTCCTTGTCGAGCAAGTAACCAGAGGGTTTTCAAGATTCAAAGTACGTAGTTCCTTGTTTACATCACCATAGACCCCAAATAAATTGTAAAGAACTCACGTTGAGCTGATTGGTGTATCCTCGGCGAACAGTTGAGCTCTCATCCCAAAGCTTATCAAAGAAGAGAAACCGTCGGAGACCAAACTTGCTAACGAACCTTGAGAGACAGAGGAAAGAAAGGGCAGCGAAGCTGCTTAAAGAAAGCTGAACAACAGAATCATAAGGCCTAGAGTGATGGCTATCGCAGTCGGCGCAAGCGAGCATGAAGTGAGACATCGCCGGAACCACGAGCGTGAAAACGACAAACATCGACCAGGACAGAACCGCTGTCCAAGGGCTGGACTGGTCCACGCACATCCATCTCAGATATTTCCGGAAACTATGGAGCTCGTCGTGGGCGTTCGAGACACAACGCTTGAACTTCTTTTCACGGTTAATCAAAGGCTCTCGTCTTCCGTCGTCGTTTCTTTCTGCTGCGGTTCCGATGTCGATGTCCGTCATGGACGATCGCTCGGAAAATAAATATATTTTTTTTTTAAGAAAAGGGTGTGAGAAATTAAACGAGAGACTCTGTTTTTTTTTTCTTCTCCCAAAGAAGAAGGCTGAGAATCAGGAATAGCTAAAATTGTGAAGGTTATTTATAAATTGTTTGATGCTAACGTAACGTGGCCTTTGACAACCCATATAGATGATGTGTTTACCCTATGTTGCTCGCATCGTCTTTATTTGTAGCCAACGTATAACATTTGGATTAGTGTATCATTGTTAGGTTGACTTTTGTTTCACAATAAAACACAAATAAATGTATAGTCATGTGTTCAATAAAAAAATGTAGGTATGACTTCATGAGAAAATCCTGATTTGACAATTAATCACGAGATATTACTGATATTTTTTTCCTATAAATTTTATTTTAATTTAAAAGTTTTTTCATAAATAAAAGAAAAAAAATTGTATGAGAAATACCATAAGATAGATCTAAAAAAAATTTTATCAAAAAAATAACATTTAAAGAAAAAAATGACCAAAATAATTTTTATTAAAAAGTGTAAATATACATTTATACCCTTTGAGTTAACTAATCTAGACTTAGAATCTAGAATTATGAGGTACAATTTTGGAGTGAGTTTTAAAATTGAAAAAATAAAAAAAAAATTTAAAAAATAGTTGTCAGTTTTGTTCTTGAATGTTATTTTTATGAAAAAAACTTTAAAAAATATTATTTGAGAGATTTGCCCAATTTCTATCAAGCTTTTCATTATTATTTAAAAATGAAAACCGTAATAGCATGGATTTTTATTAACACTGATTAAAATAGTTTCAACTCCTTCTGTACAGAAAACTTATTTATAGGTGGTAAATACTATGTAAATAATACATGTTCCTATGATTTACGATAAAATTGATGCAATCAATTATTATTATTTTTTGAAATAATCGTCCATATTTCTTTAGTTCTTTAAATTTGCATAGACTATACAATTATCATTTATCAGCGGGAAAATACGTGGCCACAGCATAAACTTGGGGATTTACTGATGATATGGTTCGAAGTCGCAAGTTAGAAGATGTTTACAGTTTTTTTTCTTCTTCAACTAGATTTTAGTCTATGCAAGTGATTGATTTGTATATAAAATTCTTTTTGATAGTTTATAATTTTTTGTTTCATCAAAAAATAAATAGAGTTACGTGGCAATGAAAAATTATTTAGAAAAACATGAAGAGTTCTGGCAAGCATACAAGATGCTAGTGAACAAAACAGGCTGTAGAACAATGACATAGTGATGTGTAAAATTTAGGTCGTAGATCACGCAAATCACCGTACCTACGGCGACACGTACATGTTGTTAAGCTGTTCCTAAATACCATTAAATTAATTTGAGGACATAACAAATGAACAAAATTTGTAATTAGATCAAACTCAACAAGTAAACTTTCCATTGGAACACAGTTAATTTTTAATCATAGATTACTTGAAGACTTCTAAATCCTTGGCAGCATGTCTTCAATTTATTGGAAGGATGGTCGAACCCAAACTTACGCTCTATAAATGAATATAATAAAGAATATTTCAATTTTATAATAAGGTCTATCACTCTATCTATTCGAATAATTAATGGGATTGGTTTTTGATTGCTTGTGGTGACCTTTGTGAATGGCTATCCATTCATGTCTATGTAGTGAAATTTTTAAAAAAAATAATACTATCAAATTAAATCTTTTTATAAAACTATCAAGTCAAAACTTTAAAAGATTTCAATATATTGGTAATTATTTTCTTTCAAATATATAGCTTGCATCTAATTTTCTCAATTGTTAAAAATGTTTAGTTGCCTAATTAATTTTGTTTTTGTTGAAGATTAATGATTTTATATTCTTAATTCTAGTATAAATTGTACTATGGGTGTCTCGGTTGCAATTAATTTTTCTTTTTTATTTGTAAAAAGTTGCAATTAATTTTCTAACGAGTATGTACATGATACAAAAAAAAATCAACATAATACATGAAAATGTGATATTATATCATGAGTTTAATGGTAGCAAGGTAATATGTAGCGTAAACACATTGAGATTTGAGCTTTTCAAAATGTCACGAATACTAAATGGAGATAGTGTATAAATTCCTATATGTGGTTTAAGCTTTGGTTTGTAATGATTTGACCATCATACTCGTAATGATGCTCTAACGTTCAAACTAGACATGGCAAATCAAAACCTGGACATCAGACCTAACCATCAAAGGCTTATTGCGGAAGTGGTTCACCTTTAACTTTCATTACCATCAAGCCGCGAAGGTGTTTCACGTTTAACTTTCCTTATGGAGAAATTGTAACACCCAATTTGAATATCAGTATGTGATCTGAGCTCCGACGTTAAAGATCTAGTCGAAGGTCAATCTCTAAAAATTTCCATTAATTGATTCATGAATTATTGTTTGGATCCATAAGCAGATTGGTATGTCTCTCTTGTTCTCGATTTTGAATAGTTTCTTAACCTTCGGTTAAAAAATCCGAAGTGATCAGTCTTGGCTTGAGCGCTTCTAGATTTAAGAATTTGAACTGATACCTTATAGGTTTATCATTCACTTCTACTTTATACAATTTTTTCAGTTCTGATGAACCTAAAGGTATGGAGATTCTCACTCTTAAGAAATCTATAGAATCAATGAGTCGAGTCAAATTAAAAGTTATATCTTGGTGGGAGTAACAAGTATCACAAATATGATTTCTTGCGACGTTTTGACTTCAGATATGTTGCTTTGTTCAACAACTTCTTCAAGAAAATAGACATGGATCCAAAAGAGATATCTATGCACCCATCAACACCTAAAGGTAAATCTGGAAGAACATCATTGTTTAGTTTACTTTTGCTAATCGCCATTCACATATTTAAGGGTAATGATATCTTGCATATTAGCAAGAACATATTCTAGCTGCCATTCACACTAGAGATTATTAGCTTAACTGAAAAATATTCTAGCTATTGCGTTAGAGGTCTCCAGTTCAAATGATTGTTAGGACAAAACTATTATTACATGTTGTGGTTTCAGGTTTGGAAGGATTAAGAGTCGATCTAAACCTCTTTATAATTCAAAAAAAAAAAAAAAACTGAAGATAGCTTTCAAGTAAAAAAAAAGAGCAGAAACGGGCCGGCACAAGCTTTTATGGGCTGACAGAATTTCTGTCACAGAAATATAAGTTGTGCTCGTAACACGCAAGCCAACTAAGCCACTCTTCCTATAAAATAATGTATTGTGTTTAGACATATTTCAGATGATTGTCAGAAAGTCTTATTGATTTCCAACAACTGATATTTTAATTGTTTTATGAGTAGGTTTTGTTAACACATCTTTAACAAATAAGATATGTTTTGATGGTTAGGATAAGAAGGAATCGATTCGGTTTGGGTTGTGAAATAAGAGATGATGAATTTGACAAGGCATACGAGTTAGGTCTGTTAAATGTTTTTGGTTAGCTTGGGATAGTTTAGTTTGAAAAAATATAGGTTTTTATTTGAAAAATATAGTATTAGAAATAACCAAATTAAACTGCAGTTCAATTTGGTTTAGGTGCATTTACTTTAGATGTTAAACTTGATTAAATCTGATAAATTCAATTGGATCATATTAAACTCGTTCATTCAACTTGAAATTTAATAATAACTTTTGCAAGGTCCAGTACAATTTGGTACAACTCAGTTTATAAAAACAAACACTGGCTAAACTGATAGATTTGAATGAGCTAAACTAAACCGATACTCGAATCTATTTTATATACCGAACAAATATTAACTTAAATAACCAAACCAAAATATTCTGTTCGGCTTGGTTTAGAATTCCAACTCAGAATTTTTACTTTTTGGACCAGAATTCGAACCCCAAAAATGAAAAGAGAAAGCGACTTATGAGTTGAAATAGATTCAAGTAATAAATCTTTGAAGTAAAGAACAAGATTTCGTAAATTCCACAATATACTTCAAAGATTTTCCATAATAAAGCCTACACGATAACGGTTTAGAAACAAAAAAAAAAAGCTCCTTTCTTCAAACCTAAAGAGATTTACTGTCTGAATCCGTGGCAGAGAAGCAAAGTAGATACCAAATTTGAGACAACTCAACCAGCAAACTTTAATCAAATGGTCAAAAACACATACAACGAAATTCTACCACGCAACAGCATTTACAGATGAACATCATCTCAGCCACCAAACTTCAACCTAAAGATTTGGTCTTTGTCCGTTGAGCTTTATCCATCACCCAAATCACTCACCGCCCATTGATCATCATGCCCATCTCCAGACTTTTGATTGGGTACACGAAAGTGAATTCCTTTCTTGTTTTCCTGTTCACCAAGAAAAGATGAATGAAACACTTCACAGGCTTAGCAATACCAATTGAGTATTCCACCTCAGGGTACCAAAAGAGCTTCATCATCTTTCTTTCTTCACGCTTCTTATTGAAGCCAATCAGATCTTATCACAAGGTTTACTTGTAGAATACAAACCCTGGATTGATCAAAATTAAACACAAACAATGTGTATGTGTTCTTACACAGCAATGTGTTTGAGAACATGCAGCTTCCTACTCACAATAACAAAACACAAACTCTATAAAATCTACATATTTTTGGATTTTGAATCATTAGCTATAGAAAAGTTACATGTAACAAACGGTTGATCTTAATTGAGAAACAGACAAATGAAACTCAGATCTGGTTCTTACAGTAACACATCTCAACACAACCTCTCTCTCTATATATATCTTCATCATCATCATCGTTTGCATTGTGGTAATAAAATCATTCCCTGCTCACTTTTTTTTCCCTTTTTTTTTTCTTCCAATAAAAGGAAAATGCAAATCAAAGACGTAGATCGGTGCAGTGGAGATCGAATAAGTCAACGCCATCCAACGGCGGAAAATTAAGATCAAACTGAAACGGCGTTTTCCGCCGCGAAGACGACGACGCTATGTCGTCTCCGTCGTCGATCACCGACGACGACGAATCGCAGTCGCTGTGACAATCCTCCGGAGCCACCGGCGGAGTCCTCGGATACCTCTTCGTCGCCTTCGCCACCGAAGAAGACGCCGGTCTCGGTCCGCTACACGATTTAACGGTGCTGCTCAAGCTGCTACTCGCCGGACGACTGATAACCTGCTGCTCCGGGAAGTGACCTCCGCCGTATAACCGGTGGTCCATAAACGGATCCATCTGGTTTTGATTCGGAGCAGAAAGATTCCGATGAGTCTGGTAGTTGAGTGGTTGGAGAGGAGAAGAAGGAGAACAGTCGATGGGGAAGTTGGTCTTGGCCTTGGGACCACGGAGGTTACGAGCGGCTGCGTCGTAGGCACGTGCGGCTTCCACGGCGGAGTCGAAAGTACCGAGCCAGACACGTGATTTCTTTAACGGGTCACGGATCTCGGCAGCGAAACGGCCCCAAGGTCTCTTCCTAACGCCTCTATACCTCGGCTCCTTCACGGATCCGGGAAGGGCGGGTGGAGCGGCGGAAGAGACTCTCCCTTTCCTCATGGTGAAAGAGAAACCAGAAGTAATGTGGTTTGAACAAGAGAGATCTGTGTGTGTCTGAAGAAGAAGAAAGAATGTTGTAATGAGGAAAGATGGTGGAACAAGGGTAGGAGTTGGAATTTTTTTAAATTATTATTTATCATTTCTTTTTAAAATTTTACTCAAATAAATATTTATTAAATTATTTATGGTTGGAAATTTGGAATAGCTTTTTCTCTACCTTCACGCCCGTCCAACAAGACCGACCAAATCGTTTAGTATCATTTTCCAAACTTTGATTCTTTTTTCTTTTGCTTTAAACTTTTATTCCTTATATTTTATATATAATGTTTAAAAAAATAATTCTCATTTCAATTTATGAGAAAAAAAAATTGAAAGTCATTAAAAGAGTTCACAAGAGATGGATGTCTCGAAATGCTAAGAAAGCAAAAGAGGGTAAGCACTTGCCTTCTGTCCTGACCCCGACCATTATTATTATATTAATCGCTTAAAAGACCAAATTGTCCACTTGTAATGACCAAAACACCCTCGTCTATTTTTTTCTTGAATTTAAAAATAATAATATTAATAATAACACCTCGAAATTATTAAGTGAGAGGTCTTCCTTCTCTTCTCCTTGGGACCCTACACGAAAACGAGACGCGCTTACCATCATCATCATCGTCTCTCCCGTGTGAAAAGTAAATGCTCGTTTGAGTAAATGCATTAATGCAGAAACACACTCACATTTTAAAAAAAAGATATAAAATTTGCTCACCTTGATGATCATAATAGCCTACTGAGTGATTTGATGAGTAGTTTAAGGTTCTTTCTTGTGGCTTCATCGCCTGTGAATCCTAGAATATCTGAGCTTATGCTCTACATTGAAACAATCAAATACCCATGTTAAAACATTTGCTTAAACTTGTCAATGCTCTTACTTTTGTTGTCTGATGTTGAGTAATAGCAAAGTTACCTCGACGTTCTTCAAAGTGTAAACCAGAGTGTAGATTGACTTCTGTATTAGTTCTGTATTCTCAGGTGTCATTATCGACGAATGAACCTTTCTGCAATGTAACACAGATATAAGGTCAAGAAGATTCACATTCTCACAGTCTTCTACCACATTATCTAATCACAGAGTTTATGGCATTGGTGTCTGTAAACGAGTTTTGACATATATGTGGTCCTAGTACTGCTTTAATATTGCACAGATAGGTTTCCACTCTATCCACGAACATACATTAAGTGATGGAAGCAGCAGACTTTATTTCAGAAGATACAAACAGACAATCAAGATCATCAACTATTGCAGATTAAAAAACAGAAAATCAAATCGGACACTTCATCTGATATGGAACTAGCACTCAAAGATATGTATGTTTTACAAAAATATCATGTTCTCAAGTTAGTCCACAAAGAGTGTGTGAAGCCTATAAACTGAGATGCAATTCAAGGGCATTGAGTAACTCAAAGTTGACACTTGCACTGTGAACATCCTCAGAAGAGTATCTAAATTGGCTTTAAGAATGTACAGTCAATAACGCCAAGATTATTAGTACTTAAAGCCAAAGTTTGGTGACTTAAGAGCCATTACCTCATATCATCAGAAGCTTGGGTCAGGCTTCGAGTTAGACCCTCAACTTCCTTGAGCAAGCCACTATCACGAAACTCAGAGAGCAAAGGTTGAGCATCTTCAGCCATGGCTTGAATCTGTGACATCACTACATCAAACCCAACGCTCACGCATGAGAATACATTTATTTTTTTTTCCTCTATCTTTTCAATCTCAAAATTCACCAAAATAAACTCATATCACCTTTTTGAGCAAGGGTTTTGCATCTTCAATAACTGACACAGCTCTCTCAGCAAGAGAAAACGCATTTGCAACACCAATCTCCTCTACATCACGCCCCATACGAGTGAATATGCCAACTAATTCATCTAAACTTACTCCTTGCTCTCCCTTTATCTTCTCTCTATCACAAACAATCAGACCTTCTCTACCACATTCCTGATGCAGTGGCCCTACTGAAGGTTCCGGTATCGGATTCCTCGGTGTAATATCAATCATAGTTTCCATTAGAAGACCAGACTGATTCACTTCAACCAGTGAATTCCTAGGGATAATAATCTTATCATCTTCAATCTACCAAAAACAAAAAGACAAGACCCTAACATAAGAACAAAACATCACTGTCAAAACAAGATTCAAACAACCAACTAACCACGAACCATTACCTCAGCAACAGCTTCAATGTTCTTCAAGGAAGGATTAACACGGATAACCGTACCAACGGTCACACCACGGATCCTAACCGGTGTTCCAGTGCAAATACCAGAGGCTTGACTAAGCTCAAACACGGTCTGATACTTCCTGAACTTGGCCCGCATTTGAAACCCTCGCAACCAAGCCCAGCTAAGAGCAAGAAGTGTAGCTCCAGAGACAAGAAACAAACCAACTCCACCTTCCCAAACACTTCTCTTACCAAACCCAAAATCACTCAGAGGTTTCAAAGTCTGTTTCCATATATTCCTCGGCACATCCAACACAACCGTGAGAGGACTCTTCCCTTCTGGTTGACTGGAACTTGATACAGCTCTGACCATTGAATGTCTAGTTCTAGGTTTTGGTGGGAGATAAGGAAGCCCATTGGGAGAAAATCGAGGGCAAACAATCATGGATGAAGATGACATTACAGGGTTCCCAATCATCTTCCAGAACTAGACTTTGTGTAGTAAAGTTGCAATCTTTAAGAGCTGCAGCTGCAAGGGAACTTCTGATTAACGAGTGGAGAAACAAAGAACATGTGAATTGCGTGAGACTTCTACTTTATCAATTCAATTACAAGTCGAAATTAGGGTTTCAGAGAGATAGAGATACCTGAGCTCGGAGTTTATTACCGAACCGGTGTCTTGAATCTGAGATTGACGTCAAAGACTTCCTGATCCCATGTGTTTATTTGTACTTTTTTAATAATAAAACTATAATTAATTAACTAATTCCAAAGTGTAAAGGAAGTAGAGGAGGGGTATTTATGTAAACATCAAAAGTATACAGTGAAACTGAACTCTTTATCTGTCTTGTATGTTTCGCCCTTTGGAGGAGCGTGAAGACAGAACACAAGTGTTTGCTTTTGTGTTTGACCGCAAATTGTGGAAGATAACTCAGAATCTATTTATTCATAAAGTTCAACAAAGACTCTTCCTCATAAGAATTGATTAATGTAAATATCAAAGATCAAAAAATCACATGCTTTGACCATTATGTTCTTTTGAGTAACATCAAGATCACACAGCTTTTGTGCTGAACACTCAAACAAAACATAAGATACGTCCCTTGAGTCACGGTCTTGAGATTCAGTTTATTAAGGATTTCACTTTAGACCATCCATCACCACCCAACAAGCAGAAGCTTCAGAAGAGCCATTCTAATGAACAAACCGTTCTTTGCTTGTCTGAAGTAAGCAGCTCTTGGATCCGTGTCCACATCCGCAGTGATCTATGCATATAGAATTACAAAGAGTGAGGATTTTGTGTCAGGAAAAAAAAGGAGAGGTTGTATCAACTCACTTCATCTAATCTCGGTAAAGGATGCATGATGACAGCATCTTTCTGCATCACTCCTAACAGTGCCTTGTCTACAATATACTTCCCACGAGCTGCTTCGTAAAGGTCAAGCCTTTCTCCAAACCGTTCTCTCTGGATTCGGGTTTGATACACTACGTCACACTTGGAGGCTACTTCCATTAAATCTGAACTTTCTTCCCATTCTACCCCGTTTGATGTCAAATAGTCTTTTATATCATCCTAACCATTAACAATAACACATTTAAGCAACAAAACCAAATGATGTTATTCTTCAAGTTAGTAACACAAACCTTCATCTTAACAATTTCAGGGGAAACAAAGTATATCTTCACGTCTTTAAATTTGGCAAGCAAGTATGCTAAAGACCGGACTGTTCTTCCGTTGGCAAGATCTCCAACTAAGGCTACACTTATGCCATCTAGCTTTCCAATTTCACTTTGGATGGTGTACACGTCCAAGAGAGCCTTCACAACAGCAACAAAACCAGACATAGGAAGCTTATAGGTTACTTCAGGGAAACTAAAACACTAAAGGTTGTTATGAAGACAACACACCTGAGTGGGATGCTCTCCAGGACCATCACCTGCATTAATGACAGGTATATTGGCAGTAGCTGCAGCCTTTCTAGCAGCACCACTTTCAAAATGTCGCATCACAATTATATCTGAATAACCCTCCACTGTTCTTATGGTATCTGAAAAAAGTACCCCACAAACTTTGCTTAAACACAATTAACATCTCATAATACAAATTAGATACTCAGCTGAGAAGATGGGTACCTTCAAGTGTTTCCCCTTTAGCAGCAGACGAGAACTCTCTAGCGTTCTCGGTAGTTAAAACCTCCCCTCCCAAGCGTTTCATTGCAGATTCGAAGGAGAGCCTAGTACGAGTAGAAGGCTCGTAGAAGAGAGTAGCCATTAGATAGCCCTTGAGTATTTCACTTTGAGAAGAGCTCTTCTCTATCTTCTCCATTTCACGTGCAACGTCAAAGATAGCACTTAGCATCTCCCTATCAAACTGTTGCCCTTCAATCACATCTCTAAGTTGAAACTTCTTCCCAGCAGTAAAGGGTTCCCTCGTTTCAACTTGCATAGCATGACGCCTGATTCCTTGGACCGGAGCAATAGTCCGGGTCAGATTCCAAGTAGCATTTCTATTGTAACATGTAGTCAGACAAAGCTTTGAGCTTTCGAAAGGACACGAGACATGATTGCTTGGGAACGCACTGCTGCAAGCTAAAGCTTTAGGAGAAATCAAGCTCCCGCAAAGTGTGGCTGAAGTAAGTGATGCTGAGATAGACATTTCGTTGAAGGGATGTGCTTAGATATAACTTCAAGAACCTGCAAAGATTACATTTGTTTACTTATTGAACACATCACTTTACATAAAATCCAAAAAAAAAAAAAAAAAAAAAAAAAAAAAAAAACTTGCACAGACCTTAAGGATCGTTTAGATCAGTAGAGCAGTGAGGTAGAGAAAGAGTCTTTATGGTCAAAATATAACTCCGGGAGAGAAACGTACAGCAAAAATGAATAGATAAGCTTCTTAAGTCGGAGAATTGACGGCGGGAAACGCAGCGGCGGCCGGAGGAGCGTAGGGTTGGTGAATTCTAGACGTTTTTTATTTTAGAATATCGGAGGGAAAGAGAAATAAAGCTTTTTCTTTTTGTTTCTGTTGATAGGCTTTATAAGGCCCAATATATTTCCTTCCTGTGAAGCCCAATTAGATTTATTTATATTCATATTTACAAAATTACAATCTGACAAACAAAAATAAAACTTTTACATCAAAATCCTAACCTAACCACTAAAGAATATACAACATGGTCTGATCTTCTGTGGAAAAGGTTCAACTAAACCTCCGGTATGCTGTGCAGAACCGGTGTCCATAACCGGTGATGGTTGCCTTCTTCAGTTTTACGATCAAAACCGGTCAGGTCATGGACGTTGACTTTACTCAGTAGATCCTGGAGCTGCTTCTTCGTGAGCCTGATCTTGATTTCATGATGAGATGATTTACTGTCTTGTGAGACAATAACCGTTTTACAAGTCTTAATAGAGGTCATCTTGGAGCTATAATGATGATGATCGTCTTCTTCTTCATGTTCTGTGATGAAATCATCATCCCAATCTTCACCAGACCAGTGCGTTTCTGACTCATGCCTTAGACAATTCCCCATGCTTTCCTTTTTCTTTTCTTTGGAGGTAAAGTGTCTGGTTTAGAGATGATGGTTTATATAAGACGTAGGTAGAAGGTGGTGGGATATTAAAATCATAAGGAGATAAAGATTAGATCAAATGCCACGTCATATTTTATGGTACTTTTGTCCTACGTGGACACATGTGTTTGTTGAACTCTCACCAGCTTTTGTCTTCTTTTTTTTTCTTTTTTTTTGGCGCTTCGTTCCACGTGTCTTTCTCGGCTCGTCAGTTCGGCTTGTATATATTTGCTTGTTTTGTTTGCTGGGTTTGTTTTTTCCAGTGTGCCGGTGAAAATGCAGTGCTAAAGCCATGAATAAAGGAAGAAAGAACTATAATAATTTTATATCTAACGTGACGTCTAAAGAAAACAGAAACAAACACGAAAGCGGTTCAGATCATAAGATGATATTATAATTTTAAATATTAATTTTTAGTTGTAATAAAACATCTCTAAGTGACCTCATATCAAATCCGTTACAATTCAGATTATCATGATTTGTGGCTACGCGAATATAAGATAATGCTTTCGGTTCATTAGAATACTCGGAGATAGGATTCATTTGTGGATTGTACTTCCATTTTAGAATTGATGTGAATTTCAACCCGGAATACTCTTAGATTAAACAAAAAGAATAAAAAAATAAAACATTATAAAACTTTAGATAAATAACAAATGCACAAAATTTTAAGTAAGTGTTGGACATAATTTTTTTTTAAAATATTGAACTTGTACTAAACAGTTTTTTAACTGACACTAAACATAACTAAAGAGAAACATATAGAAAGCATGAATGATGACAAGACTCAATAGTCCATTTTCACTATCCAATACTCATTTTTCATTATTTATAGGGAAATATTTGTATATGAACAAAATTTTCATTTTGTCAGTTTAATAAAGTTAAATTTAGTCACAATATATGATTTTCCAGCTGATTTTAATAAACCACTAGCAGTACTACATATATTTAATTTATAAAGGCCTGTTTTAAAAATATATAATTTCCTAAAAATATGGATGGAGCCGAGAGTTAATAGGAAGCCGAGTGAATAAAGTGAAGTGTGAACACGGCACTTGGAGAGGGATCTTCAATGTGTGAACGCAACAAAAGGGAACAGAATCTCTGCGGCCAAAGATGCCCACCCACATTTTCCAGCCATATGACATATTATTATTATTATACTGCACTCACGGTCTCCTTACCTTTTAACTTCCACCCATGGTTTCCATTACCCTCTTCTTACCTATTAGAGCATGATTAATGGGGCCCACTAAGAATCCCTTAAGAATCCCCTTAAATCTTCTAAATAAAAATCTATTTTGCTTAGATTCTTATATTGTTCACGGATCCCACTGACATGTGGCGATTCATGATAGTCTGTTTTTAAATTTTTATTTAAAAAAAATAAAATAAATAAATAAGAACCCCTGATGGTTTTTTAGGTTAATCTTGACCTTTGAATGGTCTTTGATTATTCGGTTTACATTAGTTTTCCTGTTTTAAATTACTATTCAACTCATGTTCTACGTTTATCACTATTCGTGGAAACATATCAATTTTTCTCATACCAACCGATCTTAACATCAGTTACCCTACAAAGAAATATATATATATATATATATATATATATATTCAAACGTAACTCAACAACTAATATACCATCATTTTTATTTATTTAAACTGACAAGCTAAAAGTTGGTGTTGACATCAAACTTATCCCAATATACTCCAACTAGCTTCTTTATGTAGTATCGACCAAGCTCGAAGTTGGTGTTACATCAAACTTATCCCACTATCTTACAACTAGCATTCTCCTTCTTGTTGGTTATCCCGTTAGTTTCTTTTTTTTTTTTTTTTTTTCTGTGTTGTCGATCACTTGATCAATAGACCCGATTTTGTTTTTCCAAATGAACTTTACTTGTAGAATATATTGGTTGATCTATCGATCTCTCGCACCTTTATTCTTATTGATTGTTAATTCAAACAGATTTGTAAATAAGAAATAGAATCTTGGTGTTCATACCACTAAATAGATACGCCAAATTTGATCATCTCATTATTTTGTAGAAAAAATAGTTAAGATAGTCCTAAAAAAAATTTTTATCACAAAAATAACTTTTTAAAAAAATTACCAAAATAACTTTTATTACAGGATTAGTAAAATGACTAATATACATTTATACCCCTTGGGTTAACTAATCTAAACTTAGGGTTTAGAGTTATAGGGTGGGGTTTTGGGGTGAAGTTTAAAATTAAAAATAAAATAAAATAAAAATAAATTTTAAAAAAAAAGCTAGTTTTGTCATTTTTGTTCTTGAGAGTTATTTTTGTGACAAAAACTTTAAAAAAATTATTTACGAGATTTGCCTATATTTGTATGCTTCATATACATATCCGTATTATTATTTTAGATTTATACTACAATATATGTCAGCTATTTGGAATTAACGGATCTATACAATGGGTCAGTCAATTGAATTGATCTTATATTCAACTTCTATGCGTTACACCTTACATACAACTTATTATATTATAGCAATTTGTATGAAATTTCAATCATTGATTCGAATAAACAACTTGTTATCATATATCCTACAAAAAATTGACTATTCAAGCTGAGTTTCTTTTTCTTGTTACATATGACTTGATTTGATGACTAAGTCCAGTCGGAGACTTATTGTTGGATTACTAATTAAGGTATAATGTCTTTAGAGTTTCGACAAAATAGAAATGTAAGTTAAGATAAAAATAACATAAGAACTTCCCAGGCGTAAATACAACATTTCAAGTTAGTAATCAACAATTTATTTATTTAATCAACGATACACATAACATTCACACACACATTGGCACGGTACACACACATGTAGTTTATTTACATATGTAGTGAGCAATGGCACAATGTACGTAACAAGTAAAAAATCAGTTAGTTTGATCTTTTGAATAGTTGAGCATACTAAAAATTTACTTAAACCCCCATAATCAAATCTAGTAAATTTAAACGAACCAAAAACACAATGAATTTCAAAAAAAAAAAAAATACAAAGCTAAGAATCACTTTTTAAAATAGTGTGGGGTTTTCTCCAAAACAAAAACATTAGATGGATTGGTTGGGTTCTTCGGTGGATGATTTGTTTAAAGTATTTCAAAAGTCAAATACTTAAATAAACCAATGCCAAGTTTTAGAATAATATAGGAACATCACTAGTGGTGTAGTACCTCAACAAAATACCTAATAAACTAGTTTAAGATCTGTGCCTTGCCTAGGATAAACATTATATAAATTTTTTTTTTACGTATTATTATTTATCTAACATTTTTACATATTATAAAACTAACAAAATACTAAATATATATATTAAATAATTAAAATAACTAACTATTACATATATAATTAAGTTGGCGCAAACACATCAAACAATCATTTTATGATAAATAAATCTAAACAATCACTTTTATATATTTTGTATGAATATAATTAAATTTAATGATATTTATATAGATATGTAATATATTTTTAATATGTATACCTATTAAGTGAGACTTAACCATATGGTTTTATGAATTTATGTATATTTTAATAATAAAACTGTAAGCCCGTGATAGTAAATTCTTCAGTATGGAAATTTTAATAATTGAATAACTTATAATCTCTAGAAAATTCACAATAAATTTTGAAACTAAAATTTTGAGTTCTCAATTGTTGCTCAATGCAGATTTTGAAATTAAAATATTTATGTATTTTTATATGGCATATACTTGAATATATATATGCATATTATTTTGAATACATATTAAATGAGATTTTTTACTCATATAGTTTTATGATCATTTATATGAGTCATTTATACTTTTTATAATAAAATTTTTAAACCATTGACTACAAATTTTTTTAATGAGGGACTTTTAACAATTTTAATAATTTATATTTATTTTCGAATTCAAATTGTAATATATATATATACAAAAATGTAAATTTTATTATATAGTTAATATGATTTCTTATTTTATGTTAATAATATAAATTAAAAATAAATGATGGAAGGTACAAAATGTTATCAAGTATTTATTATAAAAATAATTAATTGTCATATATATATTGTAATCATATTAGAAAATTTTTTAACTATTATTTAAGGAAAGAAAAAATCATATTAATTGTACATTAATAATTAATTTTATAAGTAGTTTATGAAAACTATACTATATATTTAATGGACCAACATATTGTTCTAAAGACTTGAGAAGCATTCTAGTGATGCATAGTTAAAATGTCTCATTTAATATAAAAGAGATTTAATATTAATATTGTTTTCTGTGTAATTGAAATTAATGAAAAAAGAAAAAAAAAAGACTATTCTTCCTAAATTATTAACTGACACCCAAGGTATCGAATGTCTTCACCACTCTTCCTAAGAACATGATTAATCGGAATTCTTAGGGATGAGATTTTTAGCGGAATATAAAAATTTGTTTCTTATATTCTGCTAAGAACCTCATCCTAAGAACCCTGGTTAATCATGAGTTTCTTTATGAATAATCGCGTCTCCACTTTACATTCTCTCTTTCAACTTTTTACTTTTTAAATAATTTAATTACTTAAAAATGTGGAAAAAACTCACCCTTGCGGTTGCTCCAATGATAACAGAGTGATAAGTGATATAATTGTAGTGAGATTCCCATGATATAAATCATATAAGTACATACAATTCAAAACCAACATCAATTAAAAATTATTTATTTAATTCGGTAAAATCACATAAATTTTCTTAAAAATGGTACACACTAACATTTTGAACCTTAAACTTTTCGATTAACATTTTAAATCTTCAAAGTGACATTTGTATCACAAAAAAACTTTAACTTGATTTACTTGTTCATCATGTAAAAAATTGACTTGTACAACATGTAAATATGATGATGTGTTTTTTCGAAAATAATAGTTATTTAATTAAAAAAATCAGAAAAACTAAAATAAAAATTCAAAAAATAAATAAAATATAGAAAATAAAAAAGTCAGAAAATAAAATAAATTTTAAAAAATAAATTAGAATATATTAAAATACATAAAATTAAATGAAATTAACAAAATTAAATAAAAATAAAGAAAAATAACAAAATTCAAAAATATAAAAAGTAATTTCAATTTTTTTTAATTACAAGATTTTTTTAAAAGATATCTATCATCGTTAACAATAACAATTTCAAAAATATCACTGATGATGATGGTGGTTTTTCACATAACCATTACAATGATGTTTTTGACATATCTCTAACGATAGTTTCCAACATCATCGTTAAAATGATGGTAGTTATGTCAAAAACGATGTTATCGAAACTCATCACTTAAAGCAGTAAATATGTCAAGGGTTTTAAAATGTTAGATACCGTCAAGGTTTTTAATGATGATGTCAAAAATTATCATCAGAGATATGTCAACGATGAAACTATTATCAGAGATATGTCAAAAACGTCATTGTTAATGGTTATGTGAGAAACCACTATCGTCATCAGTGATATGTTTGAAACTATTATTGTCAATTATGATATGTTTGTTTTTAAAAAATAAAAAATAATCTTCTAATTTAAAAGAGAATATTATGAACTTTTTAATTTTAATGTTCTTTTTTCTCTTTATTTATTTTTAAATTTTCTGTATATTAATTTAAGGAAAATTGCACTCTATGACCACCAAAAAATTATAATTTAATATATAGCCAAAAATCCTACTTTTTCACTGTATACTCTATCTTTTATATAATATTGTTATATTGCCCTTTATTGTAACCGGTAAAACCTGAAAAAAAATAAAAAATAAATAATCATTATATTCCAAATTAACTCGTGTCCATTAGAGAGTCACACACTCTCATAATAGCTTTACTTCTTCTCTGTTTCTTCATCTCCCTCTCATATCTCTGTTTCTTTTTTAGATTTCTGTTTCTTTTTTAGATTTCTGTTTCTTTTTCATATGACACACATAAACCTCTGACGCATAGCTTCAATCATTTCTACATGTACAACCGATACAACCATCATCATCATTTGTTTCATCATCACCACCGTATCTACTTCCATCTCGTCGTCATATTTTTTTCCTCACCTCTTTGCATTGTTTTTTACGTCAAAATCTAGTTTTGTAGGTAAATTAATTGAAAGTTTGAATTTTCTTTTTATAAGAAAATGTTACTTATATTCCATTTGTAAGTCAATATAGTTGACTGCGTATGTACATGGAATAGACTCGATGAAGATAACTATGTGAATTTTAATTATTTTGTTTGTATAAATTTGTAAATAAAACATACTATATATACATGTAAATAAAGTAGTATAGATGTCTATATGCATATTATATGTTGTGGTGGATGACTGTGCTCTATATAAATAGAGTAGTACAAATGTTTATCTGCATAGTATAATAATTGTTATGTTATGATAATCATAATCTAATATATGTTGTTCTTCAGTTTTGATGGTGATGACTAACCACAGTAGACTGGTGAATTTATGTCGGCGTGTCAAAAAAGGAGAAGATGACTCATCGACTATACTATATTCGGTGAAAGAAGATATAGAATAGTATATGATCTTTGACATGTTCATTAGTATAGACTTGCATTTTGTATCTTATGCGTTAATCATTATTTCAAATTTGTATACAATTGTAATATAAACTGAAATAAAACTAAACATTAATATTTCATTGGTTATTCGAAACTGAGTTTGAGCTAATTGGACGGTAACAAGCTAATTCACAAGTCTATTCTACTTTCCATTTTATATAGCATAGTATAATATTACAAAATATTATTTACTATTTTTAGATTTTAAATTTATTTAAAATATCATAAAATAGATTATAGTTTATATTTAGGTTTGGGTTTAGTGATTGAAGTTTAGGGTTTAGTATCTAGGGTTGGGGTTGGGTAACATTTAGTATTTAGGGGCTGTGAATAGAGTTTTGATCATATACTTTTCGATGATATGAAATAGAACACTCGATGCATATTTATGTGGTCAATAGACTTATGGATAACTCCTTGTTCTTTCATGTGGAATATATATTATATTATAGTTTATATTGGGTTTGAGTTTAGATTGAGATTTAGGGTTTAATATATAGGACTAGGGGTTGGGTAATGTTTAGTAGTTGTGTTGTGGGTGGGGTTATAGTCATATACTACTTCGACGATACAGAATAGAAAATTCAGTGCATATGTATGTGGTCAATAAACGTATGACGTAGATGTCTCCTCCTCCTTTCCTGTCAAATAAATTTTTGGCATATTTGATCATATCTTACATGGACTACATGGACACATATAACACATCTTTATCGGATAATGGCAAAAGGAAATGTCATAACCGGATAAATTGTGATGTAAATGTTAGTTTTTATATTATGTCAAAATGACTGTTATTTACTTAATTTACATTCCAAAATTGGTTATTCAGCAAAATAACCCTTAATTTAATCTTTTAATTTTTTGAATTTTTTTTTTGAATTTTCTGATTTTTTTTTTATTTTTTGAATTCTAATATATATTTTTGATTTTTCTTTTTGTTATCTATATTTATTTATTTATTCTGATTTTTGTTAATTAAATAATTATTTTTTTTTTGAAAAAAAAATCGACACATCATCACATTTACCTGTACAACATGTTAATTTTTAACTTGATGACAAATAAATCAGGTTGAAGGTTTTTTGCGATACAAATGTCAATTTAAAAGTTTAAAGTGATAGTCGAAAAACATCAAAGTTTAAAGTGTCTGTACATGGCAGTTTCAATGTTTTTTATGTGATTTTCCCCATTTAAATCTGGAAAGATCTTTTAATGGTTCTTCTCCCTTAGTAAAACCAAGCCTCACTACAAATAGTATGCAAGAGTAGGCAATCTCCAACCTGCTTACTATCTTTGCTCAACCATCTCCCCTTCAACTATACTGCAGTTTATGCATCTAACCAAACTGATGAAAGAATAGATCTTTGGATGAAGCTTTTCCAAATTCAGAGCTCTATAAACCTGGACAACCATGCTTGGATGATAGGGGGATATTTTAACAAGATACTAAACCCTAATACGCACTCATCCCCATTGGTCATTATTTTGGATAGTTAGATGTACCTCTTTCGTCACTGCCTGCTTCAATCAGGGGTGTTTGATTTGAGATTTAATAAACCTAGCCTTACCTGAAAAAACAACAAACTTCAAATCATATCACTAAAGAGTTGGACATATTCCTTGTAAACAACACAACCATCTCATCTTTTCCTCATGCTTACGCAACCTTTCTTCCTCAGCTATTCTTTCATTACCGACCTTGCCTAATTGACATATTATTTAATCTCCCAAAAACCGATAATCAACTTTTAAAATTCCAAAACTATATAACAAAACACGCAAACTTCCCCACATGGTAAATTGACGCTTGGATTCGTGCCGGAAGCATGTGCTCTACTCTAACTCAATTCTGTTGGAAGTTAAAAGTCACGAAGAAAAACCTAAAATTACTAAATAAAGAGAATTATTCAAAAAATTTAGAGAATAGTAGAACTTATAGTTTATTGCAAATTGTGCAGGTTACAACCCTTCAGTCTCCCTCCCCTCAGCTATTCCAACAAGAGAGAGACGTCCATCAAAAATGGTCATTCATGCGAGAGATAGAAGAATCTTATATTTGACAAAAAAGAAGGATAATCTGACTTCAAGAGGGAGATTTCAATACCACCCACTTTCATGGAATGTGACAAGTGAGAGTAAGTTACAATGCCATAAGATTCTTCCTCACCAGATCCGATATCCTGATAACAAACCCCTTGGAGATGAGCTTGCTTGTAGTGGAACACTCCAAATCTGTACTTGGCCCCCAATTGTACAATCCACCATCCATTGTCTCCCCGTACTCTTGGTTTGTAGACCTTTTAAGCTTCTAGTGCACTCCTCAACAATATTAAGCCATGCTTGCTCTGCCTTCTTCTGAGGAAATCAGAACGATATTCTTTAAGCTAGAAGCCCCTAGAACTGACATGTTGACATCTGTTTTTTTTCAATTGTGCATGAGAGAAGAGGCGATTATCTTTGTCAAACAAATTTTCACCTCAACTTTTTTACTGGCCACATCAAACTCAACTATTATGACGTTAAATTCTAAGTTTCTCAGAGCCTCCAGAGTGTCTAACTACCGCCATATTTCATGCTTAAATATAGTATCCAAAGTCATCTTTCGACTACTAGTTGCAAGACTTAACCCCATTTTCAGCATCTAATTCTACATTGCCAAACTGCTTTCGTTAAAGATCGCTTACTTGTAGAGAATACCATCGTAGCTAGTGAATTAATCCATGGGTATCACAAGAATAAGGGATCCAAAATATTAGTATTAAGGTGGACATAGCAAAAGCGTTTGATATGATGTCTTGGGAGTTTCTTTTTCTTGTTTTGAAGGGTTGAATTTTCCTCGTCAATTCCTATCCTTGTTTAAGGCTTGTATTTTTTACAACAAGATTTATGGTAGGTTATAATGGAACAATCACTGGGTATTTCAGAGGTACAAACATTCTTAAGGAAATATGATCCTTTGTTCCATACTTATTTATGATCGATGTGAATTGCCTTTCTTTCATGCTTAATGATGCAACATCAAAAGGGAGAATAAAGTATCACTTAAACTGTAAGTAATGAAGCTTACCCACTTCTCTTTTGGTGATGACCTATTGATCTTCATTGAAGGTTCGCTGGATTCTGTCTATAAGGTGCTTCATGTTCTCCACGAGTTTGATAAGCGATCAGGATGGACTATCAGCAAGGTTCTTTGTAAGCCTGATCTCTAAGGCTGCAGAATGGACTATCAGCAAGGTTATAGACAGACAGCTGGACACCTTTCGACAGCTTATCAACTTTTCTTAACAAATCCCCATCAAGGCTCGGCATTCCTATCAAAGCTTTGGTTGCCTCTCTCTATAGGAATGACATGTGTCAGCTACTACCCCCAAGGACAGACCAACAACTTCTATTGCACACCTATTAACTAAAATGACTTAAGATCATGAATGCTATGAATTGGAGGTGGCAGGAAAGACCAGCACAAAGTACTGCACAAGCGACGTTTATACACACCTTCGAGAAGAATAACTGAGGCTAACTAGGAAAAGACAATATGGTCTTCTTATGGCATTCCGTGACACTCCTTATTAGCATGGATTGTAATCAAGAATAAATGCCTTACAATAGACATGCTCATTGGTTGGGGATTACATGTCGTTGTGTTGTGTTTTTAACACTTTAAAACTCATTTTAGAAAAAATAATGATCGGTTTTTGAAGGTATTTTGGTATTCTTGGCGCTTTTTATTGTTTTCAATATAAATTACGGGTTACCTTGTGGGAAAAGATCGTATTTGGAGAGGATTTTGGAGCAAAATTGACTACTGGTCGAATTATGTTTGAATTGTGACAAGGAGCGCCCTCTCCGCCTATCATGGAGTGCATGATCCTTTCCATGGAGCGCCCTCCCTCTATCCTGGAGCGCCAGATCTTTGACATGAACTGCCCACTCGATATACCATAGATCGCCTGATCCTTGCCATCTGAAAGCAACTTTCCATATTTGTGAAGATACACATTTTGAAGACCTAAATATCTAAAAACCCAAGATTATTCTATCGCTTTCATCTTTTCTTGTTCCTGACGGCCAGATAGAGTGTTGGAGAAAGACTTGAAAGAATTGTAACTCATTCATTTTGTAGACTTTTTGAAAAGGATTCTTCTTGTACTCATTTGGAGAAGATTTTCTTAACCCTTTCCTCTATTTCAATACAATTTCATGATGTTTTTGTAATGCCCCGACCGTAACGGCTAATGGGCCTTTCACGCCCTCTCTCACGGCCCGTGGGCCCCATCCCGCTCCAACGGTCGGTGCGTTAATTTTCCAAGGTTCGAAATCATTGTTTACTGACCCTGCAATCACCACCCGACCTTTTCCAGTGTTTTGGCCTCACTCGCCCGGTATCGCGAATCACTTCGCGATAGGTCACCCATCCTTTCACTACTCCAAGCCAAGTACGCTTAACCCTGAAGTCCTAAACGGATGTTTGACGGAAAAAGTAAGTCAACTTTGGTGACATAGGTAGTCAAATCAATTCTCTTAAGGCCTTTTCATATATCAAAACTTGGGATGTTACAATTCACCCCCTCTCAAAGAACGCAACGTCCTCGTTGCGCCTCACAACTGGTCTCAAGACGTCTCTCGGGTCAGAACCGAGATAGCTAACCAGCTCTGATACCAATTTTAACCGCCCACGGCTAATAAGCCTCCCATGCCCACTCTCTCGGCCCGTGGGCTCCATCCCGTTCCAACAGTCGGTGCGTTAATTTTCCAAGGCTCGAAATCATTTTTTACTAACCATACAATCACCACCCGAACTTTTCCCGTGTTTTGGCCTCACTCGCACGGTATCGCGAATCATTTTCCGATAGGTCACCCATCCTTTCACTAATCCAGAAACACGCTTAACCCTGGAGTTCTAAACGGATGTATGACGGAAAAGGTAAGTCAACTTTGGTGACATAGGTAATCAAATCAATTCTCTTCGGTGCCTTTCATAAATCACAACTTGGGATGTTACAGTTTTCTTCTATGATTTTGTTTTGTTATTGTCTGATTATGAGTGAGTAATCTTCTAGTTGGGTTAAGGGGTTCTCATAGGGGTTTGTCGATGTATTGATCTAGGAAAACTGTTAGATTAGTGATTTTTATGATTTTTGATCTTTGTCTACTGATTTTCTTAAAGCTGAGACTTGTCTGATCACCTATCCTCTGATTATAGAAATTTAATCGCACCAAAAATGTTGTTTGAATTCCCGAAATATCAGTAGGTGAGCAAGGTTTTTGTAACCAACTAAAGTTGATGTTAGCGCGCCTTCTGAACTGATCAAACTTGAACTTAAAGCTTGTTTAAAATCTGAGATACAATGAAAGCTAGTATTTAGGATTTTGAGCATAGGGTGTTAGCTCTACGGAAGTAAGTCAACTCTAATAATGCAATTTGAGTTCGAGATGTTGATGTATTTGTTTCCCTGTCTTTTTGTTGCATGATTATTACTGTAAAGAGATCCTTGAGAATTCCCATTGCCCATCGCTTGTTTTAACTGTTTACAAACTCGTTATAACTGTCTCTGTTCCTTGTTCTTGCTTACTTGAATTAAGAAACTGAAAAACCAAACAATCAATCTCTTTTATTCGCTTTAACTAGTAATTTTTCTGCTACTCTACGTGTGGTCATCGGTTCTTGTGGATGCAATCTTGTATTACTACTGTGTACTTCACTGTGCACTTATAGTTAGATAATCAGGTTAAAACATGACTTATCGCATGTTTCACCACTTTCTCTTCTTTGCAACTCTATTTCCAGATCTCAAGACCATCTCTTCCATGAATGCACTTACAACTATGATTTATGGTTTCTCAGTGCAAGCAAATGTGGTCTCAACCCATGTAGCAATTGGGATGGAATAGCGGTTCAGATAATTGGACTTACAAAAAAACTCACATGCCCCATACTCTTCTAACTCTCTTAGCTGGGAAATCAACTAATTACTGGACATGTAATAAAAGGAACTCTCGCCTACACACAAATTGTTTCCGATTGGTACTCCATCTTCTCTGCTCTTGACCGTCAAACCAGAAACATGATCTAGAGTTTCAAAGAAACTAACCTGAGTCTCTCCTCCGCTATGATGCAACTATGGCTCCAATCGTCTTAATCCATCATCACCTACCACCGCCGCTGCATGTCTCTCTCAGTTCTCCTCCTCTTAAGGCAAGCTTAGATCCCATCGTCGTTTCATCCCCTGGATTCTTCTATTTTGGGCTTCTAATCAAAGTAGGTCTTTAGGTTTCTGGGTTTCAAATTGGTTACACTACTATGAGTTTTGTAAGACTAGGCTAGACTATGTAACTTTAGCCTAAGGCTTGTAAAAAATTTTCTTTTTCTTTTAATATATGAAGGCTTAAGTTATAAAAGAAAAAGATCATAGAGTGTTCAAATTCTTCAATGTCCAAATGTCCAATCCGTATAATATTATACCAACGATGTCCACCGGTCTACCATTAAGATTATCCATAAGATGTAGGAAGCGTGAAACAATTATCGTTAGTGGTTGTTCATAGATATGTATTATATTTATCGATTAAATAAAAAATTTATCATTATCTCAGTTCGCTCCTCTTTTCAAAATTTTCAAAATGTCATAGATTTTAAATTTACTTTCTATTTGCCTTATTTTTATTTTGGTTTTGTATTTTCAAAGTTTTTGAATTAATTTCATGCATAATGTTGGTTTAAAGAGGTAAGAGGATTAAAAGAGAAGAAAAATCATTTTCTTGCATTACTTTATTACGTGAAAAATTTGATATGTTGGTTACGGTTTCATAATTTTATAGATTCCAGTGATATTTAGAAGATGAATATAAGACCAAAAAAAACAAAAAATTAAAAAACTAAATGGATTAAGAGTTTAAAAAATAACTTATCATATTGGTCTTTAAATTTATATTACATACATTATTATATATTTGTAAGATAATTATGTTCGCTTACGCTAAAAAACCTCATAGTTTGAATACAAAATAAAAGTCTCTATAATATTATTTGAAAAGAAGTTTTTTACGTGTATTTTCCACGTAAATTTTTACAATAGTCAGTTACAAAATTATCCTAATGATTTATTTTCTACCTAATTGCTATTACAAGAAATTTATTATTTCTTTTTACTTGATAACTTTTAATTAGGTTTTGATTTCTTTTTTTCTTAAATTCAGATAAGTAATAAAAAGAAATAAATAAGAAAAGGAATATCTATAAAATATATAATTTTATGTAAAAATGTATTTTAATTTAAATTATTTTCCTTTATTTTTTTTACCAAAACAAAAAAAGAAAAGAAAATATCTATAAAATTTTAAAATATTTATTTATATACACAAACTTATAATCTAATATCATACTTTCAAAATAATATTTATATCTTATGATTAACTTAAAACCAAGTATAGAACTAAAAATGTGAGACTGAAATAACAATAAAATTTTATTTTATCATAAACATATTTTTATAATATAATTAGAAAGGAAATAAAATATTTTATTATATATTTTTGATCATATGATTAGAAAGGAAATAGAAATAAAAATATTTTCAATACATAAATCTATTATCCAATATCATATTTTGAAAGCAGTATCTATAAATTATGGTCAACTTAAAACTAAGTATATAATTCAAAATGTGCGACAGAATTAAAAATAAAATTATATTTTATAACAAATATATTTTAACATATAAATAGAAAATAAATAAAAATATTTTAAATGGCATAAGCTGATATTCTAATATCATATTTGTTTAAAATAGTTTGTATTAATTTTTTTTTTGGAAAAACAGTTTGTATTACGACTAACTTAAAACTAAATAAAAATTTCAAACAATGTTAGATTAAAAATTTATTATTCTTCATTGTTCATGAATAAACTGATAGAATCAAACTTCTTAATTTTTGAATATCTTGATGTTCTAAAACACTAACTAAACAACTAATTTTTGAATTTAATCCAAAAAATAACATTTTTAACTAAATTTATTATAAGATAATCTTATTTTAACATAATTAGAAAAAACAGTGGTGACTAAATTTAAAATATTGGTGCAATCAAATTTACCATAAATATAATATCTAAACCATAAAACCTTAGAGTTATTGTTATTCAAAAATGTTTTGTTTTATTTTCATAAATATAAATTAAAAATGACTTAGAATCTATAAACAAATCAAAGAAAAATTTACCGAAATGTTATAATTTTTTTATCAAAAGTTTATATCATATGGGATTTTAAAAGCTTAACGGTCATATTTCTTATGCAATTTCATATTGATCACCATTTTATTTCAAAATAATATATACTAAATTATAAAAAATTAAATATTTCAAAAAATGTAAATAAAAATCAAACTAAATGCAATAAAAATAATCCACATTTATCCTAAATGAAAATAGATGTTATTCATCTCAAAGAAATATATTCAATTCAAAATACGCAAATAATTTATATTCTTACAGTAAAATTATAGATTTAATTAAGACAAAAATATATTATTATTTAGAATAATATTTAATTTATTTATTATACATATAACATTATAATAAATCAAAACTAATGAACAATTGAAAGCAAAATATTAATAAATTATATGATTCAGTTATTTTATAAATATTGATATGTGTACATGAGTTTTCACAAATTACTGGCTATGTTCACTTATGCAACTCTACAATTACAATTTCGAATTTGTTTCCAAAAATAACATATACTGGATTATACATAAATTTAGAAAATATATATTATACAAGATAATAAAATAAATAAAATGAAATTAATAAAATAAATATGATTTTCACCTATATAGAAGCAAGAAACTGTTCAAGTTAGAAGAATATATTCAATCTAATACAACAAAAATTGATAGAATTAATCAGATCCTTATAAGTAAAGTCACATATCTATAAAAATCATTTTTTATTTTTATACCTATAAATTATAAAACACTTCAAATTATAAATGAATATTAACTAATTATTTAATTTTAAGTGTTTATATCCGTGCATGAGTTGCTTTTTAGTCTAGTAAAAAAAGTATTTGAACATGTTGAAGTAATCAATTTAATAAATCACATTTTTTTTCTGATAATCCAGGGGCTCCCAGAGTGCGTTATTTCCTCTGGGTCCGGTTATGCTGAGGCGACGCTTCACCCGAGAGGGTTTTCAAACTGGGCCGAAAGCAAGGGTCCAGATCTCGGGTGTCCAGAAGAGGCGCGATAGTTTCCGCATAGGAGGGAAATTGAACCCGGATGATGATTGCCACCACAGGCCCGTCCTGCCGCTTGGACTACCTCGTCCTGACATACATCACATATTCTTCAGTAGCATTCCTACAGAGAGTCATATGCATCTTCTTTCGTTTCAGAACCCAAGTTTGCATTAATCACGAAGAGCTCTCAAGTTTTGTCTTCAACATTGTTGGAGTTCACTGGTAAATCAAATTCAACGGCTACAATACTCCCCACATAAACCATAAGGTTATCATGAAATCACGCAACAGCTTGACTCGACAGCGAAGATTCGTCGTCTCCGGCAGGAGGCGGAGCAGACCGGAGAATCCTTTATTGAAATGAAAACAGGAGGATCAAAATTTGGAGCGATGCGAAGATGATGATCCCGACAAAGTTGCTGATTGTAATAATCAGGTTGATTAAGATACACATCCAGGAACGAAGGAGACGTGTAAGACCAGATACCGGAAGGAAACTTGCAGCTGGAGTGTGGCGGTTGCAAGTGCCGGATGTGGTTTCTAGCGGCGGAGATAAAAGGAGCAAGGATGTGTTAGGGTTTCAGGCACATCTTTTTTTTTTTTTTTTGCTATATTTTTGTTTCAGGCACATCTTGATCTGATATATTTTACTTCTTTTGCCGTTAACAAGAGCCTTCAATTCTATTTACAGACTCCACCATGGAGGTGCAGCAAAATGGGGTCCTATCTGCTTAGATGCAAGGGATAACGTACACCTAATCTACAGCAACATGAAGCAGACTGATCAACAAGTGAATCCTGCTTGATTTATATTGAGTTGAAACCGGAGGAAGGATCTTGAGGGTGAGAAGCAATCATAGAGAAAGAAGTTTGAGCAGTTCCAGAGGAAAGTCAGTGAGGAGAGGGCGGTTTGGTGGAGCATGAAGTATGAGAAGGTCCGAGCAATCTATGAGCAAACATGTCAGGGATTAGAAACTGGCAACCTAAAGTTAGTTAATGAGCATGTAGATTCAAACTTGGTTGTAAAGGGTTACATGCATGATTACCAAATGGAAAAGAAGGCAAGAGAGTTATTTGAAGAGGTTTGCGATGAACTCGCCAAGGAAATAGAAGAGGACAAAGCTGAGATTGTAGCAATGAAGAGTGAATCCATGAATATGAGAGTGGAAGTAGAAGATAAAAGAAGAATGCTGCAGATGTCTGAGGTTTGCCGCGAGGAACAGGAACGTGTCCTTGTTGATGCCAAAGTAGCACTTGTGCATGTCGACCAAATTTAAATTGTGGATACCCGTCAAGTTTTAGAAAAAGATGTTTTCTTACACAAAATAATAAAAATAATGAATTTATAAAAAGTAAATTATAAATATATATGTTATATTATTATTTTATTAGAGAAATACCCTAAGATAGATCTAAAAAAGTTTTTGTCACAAAAATAAACTTTAAGGGAAAAAATGACAAAAATAACCTTTTTGGAGTGAGATTTTGGGGGTAAATATACGTTTATACCCCTTGGGTTAACTAATCTAGACTTAGGGTTTAGAGTTATGGGGTGGGGTTTTGGGGGTGAGGTTTAAAATTGAAAAATTAAATAAAAAATATTAATTTTTAAAAAATAAAAAGATCTAATTTGGTCATTTTTGTTTTTGAATTTTATTTTTGTGACAAAAACTTTAAAAGGTGTTATTTGAGAGATTTGCCCTTATTATTAATATTATTTGCGGGTTTTCCGTCAACTTAAACGAAGCAAGTGCAAATTTAATATTTTCTCTTTATAGGTCGTGTGGATCAAATTTTTGAATCAAGAAAATAGTTCGACACATAGCAGAGCGGGATCAGTCGGGACGGGTTTTACATGTTTCCCAACACTAATTGCATCTCTAAACAGTTTAAATTATGATGCCAAAAAAAAAATAGTTTGAATTATGGAAACTAATCCCAGTTTTCAAAATTTATAAAATCCTTTTTCTACTTCAGCTACTAAATCACCTTAGTTAGCAATATTTTCATTATTCCTTTATTAAATAATAACCAAGATAATCATGCGTTAGTGGTCGGGTGGTACATGACGTCTCACAATGATCCTAAAGGTCGTGGATTCGAATGCGTTGCTTTTAGATTACATGGGTATCTAACTTTTTTTAGAACTTGCGAGCAACCGAGTCTGATTAGCGCTGATGGTCAGACTTCCAGAGATTAGTCGGTTGGATCACGATCCGTTGGATATCCCGGATAAAAAATAATAATAATAATAACCAAGATTTTCGTTCTCTCCGACTCCCATTTGGCTTGGTCGTAACGTTAATAAACGTTAGAGCATATGCAATGATGTTACCCATTTAAATCCTTAAAAAACTATTTTTGATTTTTTAACTATTTTGTTTTTATTTTCAGTTTCTTAAAAAAAAGTATACCACCCAATCGCGGATAGCCACGTGTCATAAGGACCTACAAATAGTGTAAGAATTCACTAAAAAAACCTTATTTAGAGATTTTAAAAATTGAATCTTTAATTTTTAGTGAAATCCAATGATTATTTAATTATTTTTTCTTTAAAATTTTATACTTAAGGACCTTCATTGAACATGCTCTCATGCTCTTACAAGTCTCTTTTTTTATTGCTGGTCTTTTGAATTAGATGGATGGTTGCGTTTGCATTTCTTTGAACGTAACCACCTTCTCATGACAACCAACTTTTAATTTTGCATGACAAACACGAGGCAATAAGAGAAGAAAAAAACAGTTAGAAATAATAATAATTGAATCAACAGTGCCATGCAATAATTTCGCGAGTATCTGGAGTTTTCCTAACCATACACTAATCATTTAAAAGCACCTATCCCCAGAGGCGGACCTACGTTCACTTCACCCCTTTAAATATCAATTATTTTTCGTTTATGTTGTAAAAAGAAACATTTACACTAAACAGTTTTCTAGTTTATTATTACAATAAAAGACACTTCTTACTACTAAGGCAGTTTTTCTCAACTAAACCCACTTTCTCTTTACAAAGTAACTAAACAGTTTTGTCATTTAGTGTATATTAAAGTAATGAAATTTAACATGTATTTTTTTAGTTAGAAAATAATATAGAGTGGGTCCATATCTCTGTTTTCTTCGTCTTCCTCCTCCTAACTTCTCTATCTTTTTTATAAAATAAAATCTCTTAGCTTACAATTCTTTTTTCAAGCATACTTATTTTTATTTATTGTCTCTATGATTTTATCTATCTTTTGAGATATGTCAAGCTATATTTTTTATGGTAATGTAATGATATGTATACAACGACGACGTCAACGATGGAGATCGTTTTAACCATGGTGACTGTTTTCTCTTGTCGTGCTCTGCACTTGCTCAAGAAATATTGCTGAACCTCAACCAAGCTCAATCGCTAAGGCGATTGAATCTGGTTTATCGCATTCTCACTTTGATTCAATCTTCCGAGCCTTGTCTCAGCTTCTGATTCCTTGTCGTGATTCATTATCGCCACGAGGTCCCTTCCTCTTTGACACGTCTTTCAACCATCATGAAAAGCTTAAGAACAACAATGGCTAATTTTGGTGTTTTTGCACGCATGGTCCCTTAATTTTGTATAATTCGATTTTGACCTCAATACTTTTTAGAGGTAAAAATCAACCTCAATATTTGAATCATTTACTTTCCGCATGAATCCCACATGAACCATTTTTGTTTATGCTCTTGGTTTAGCCATAAGCTAAGAGCATTACCACATCTAACCTTCATCCATTTGAATCCATCTAACTTTGAATCTTAAAGTATCTTGTGTTATAAGTCTTCTGGATGTACATGTGCATCTTGTACAATTAACTGATGTACATGTGCATCTTGTACAATTAACTGATGTACATGTGCATCTTGCAAATATACTTTGTGATACTTCTCGATGGATGGTTCATGCAAAAGTACAAATTGAAGATTTTTGAAACTGGAAAAATGGAACTTTCAAATGTACAATTAACTAATGTACATGTGCATCTATGTACATGTGAATGGCAAAATAAATATGTATTATCATGTACATATACTTCTCGTCACTTATCAAAGACAACTACTATTTTTTGAGTCACCTTGGATGTACACGTGTACGGGATATATGGTGTACATAACCCAATTGTACATAAAACAATAATCTTTCTACATAGAAGTATGATTTCATTGGAACCAAGGTTTTACTGATTTTTTTCCATCTAAATCAAACTTTCTAAACTTAGCTTTTTTAGCATAACCTCATGCACATGTTAATCTCTCTCCACAAACTTCGACCCATCAATCTATTCAAAATGAAAGCATGTTTCCATGTAAAAACATTGTTATTTTGTGTACATCAAATTCAAAGTGTACATGTGTACACTACATATGTTCTTAGATATACACAAACTGCACTACGATTGCGTACAAGATCACAATTAAAACAAAATCACAATAATTTGGAAACATCACATGTATTTAGATTTATTTAGGGGATATATATGTTGAATTGCATTAACATGAGGTAAAAATGCACAATTAGTAAATTTAGTTGTAAGAGCATGCTTCCATGTAAAAAGATTATTATATGTGTACAATTTGATTGTGTACACAATATAGCATGTACACATGTACGTTGAAGGTAAATCCAAATAATAGTAGTTGCATGTGATAAGTGACAAATACATCAAGGTTTGTGATGAAGTTGTACATATATAGATTGATTGGTGTTGCTTAATCAAAATTTTCAAAATTGATAACAAAATAAATCAAGTCTAACTAAAAATAGTGTCATTGACAATATGTGTTCACATAATCCAAATGAATTACTCGTCTTTATGCTAACGATTACAGTTGTTATTGGATATGTCCGTTTTTATATTTTAACTTGCAAATATATGTTAAAATATATTTTATGTACAATGTATTGGCATACATGTAAATTTTGTAAAAAATTGTACATGTGAACAATTAATAATATGTGTACACACTGACATTATTGACCTTACAAATTTTTAAACTTTTAAATGCATGTAAAAATGTTATATGATGTACATTTTAATCATTATACAAGTAAATTGGTGTACATCTGTATCATTGTACATATTGATAGCTAATTGATTTGGTTTTGATTAAAAGTTCTGATGGAAATTAAATATGATTTTAACAGTTTTAAGATTTTAATAGAACTAATCACCAGGGACCATTTGTGCAATTATAAGGAAGAATTGAAATGCTCTTTTTTAGAAGTTTGAGATAATTCATAAAGATTTATATGCAATTTGGAGAGTTTCAAATTAAACTGAAAATAACTACAAAATTGAAGGACTAAATGTGCAAAATGATGTTAATCCACCATTGTTGCGCGAGCTTTCTTCCGTGACGTGAAAACTGAAGCGACGACGACTCCCAACATATTTATGGCGAGAAAGAAACTTCACCATGAAAAAATAAGTTTGGTTGTGGTTGTGAATCCAAAAAAAGGAGGAGATGTAGCGGAGAGGGTTGCATAGATTTGACGCAATTTAAGAAACTCAGTGACCGAGGAAGTACAAAGATTTAGCATGGTGACCACGAGTTATCTTGACAGAGAAAGCTACCATCGTCTCTCACCACCCATTTTTTCCAAGATTAAATTATTGTTGATTTCTGCTAAAAAATGGTGAAGAAGATGACATTAATGTGTGGGTCCTACTAACTTTATCTTAGTTACGCTCTAGTTAAAAAATAATGGAACAAGTTAAGAAAAAGTGCTCTAGGAGCAGAAAATGTCTTATTGTGTCATAAAAACTCAAAAACTGCCTTAGAGTGTAAATCACTCTTGTAAAAAATGATTAATCATCTAAAGGACCGATGTTTTCTAAATGACCATCATGATTATTTACACTTATCCTTTTATTAATTTTTTTTTGCATCATCATTCTCTACGTGTCATTATGCATGTGAATTTCTTCCCCTATAAATATATTTCACTTTTGCTTATGTAAAATAATCTAAAAAAATCAATGAACATCACTTTCTTACCTCTCTCTCTCACGTCCACTTACCTACCCAAACAAAGAATAGATAATATAATATATATACAGAAAATATCTCACTTATCATATATTATTATCATTATAAAATTCAACACATTATCAGCACGAGACTTTTATACTAAACGAGGTTATACTAGCGAGGTAATGTTTAATTTATGTTTTTCAATAATTTTAATTATTTTAATTTTATTATTGTTTCGGAGTGAGAAGTTGGGCTTTGTCCGTTTATTTTTCGGGATGATAGGCTTGCCTTCCCCGAGTGATTGTTAAGAAAGGTTATGCCTTCACGATCAGAGAATCACGTGGTAGGCTTTGCCTCCGTGAATAAAAAGAAAAGGTCAAAATGGTAGACTTTGTCTCCTCGGATCTTGAATAAAAAGAAAAGATTAATATGCCAGACTTTGTCTCCTCAAACGTTGAAAAAAATGATCAACATGGAAGACTCTATCTCCTCGGATCATGTAAGAGGTTAAGCCTCACGATTTTATTTATGTCTTTAAATTATGCATTTAATTTATGCTTTTAGTTTTTGCATTTACTTTCCATATTTAAATTTCCGTCTTTATTATATTTTAAAATATGTTATTCTATTAATACAGTTATCATGTCGAATTTGACAAAGCTTGAAATAAATGTCCTTGATATCACGGGAAATAACTATATGACTTGGGCAGTGGCTGCAAAAATGCACCTGAGAGGAAACAGGCTTTTGGAAATCATTGATAGTTCAAAAACAGTGTCGGATGAGAAAAAAGCTAAAGTCATGATATTTTTACGACACCACATACATGATAGTTTAAAAGATGAATATATTACGAAAGAGGATCATGCGAACCTCTGACAATCATTAAAAGAGAGGTTTGATCACCAGAAATATGTGATCTTACCAAAAGATAAACACGAGTGGATCCATCTCCGGTTTCAGGACTACAAAAGTGTAAGTGAATATAATTATGCGATGTTCGGAATTACATCTAGGATGATGTTATGTGGAGAGAAAATAAATGATTATGATATGATCGAGAAAACTCTCTCCACGTTCCATCCTGGAAATGTAGTCCTACAACAACAATATCGGGCGAATGGATATACTCGTTACTCAGAGTTGATGCAAGTCCTCCATGTAGCGAAACATAATAATCAACTCGTAACTTTAAACCATCATGCTCGTCCCACTAGATATGCTCCATTCCCCGAAGCGAATGTTGCATCATCCACTTACGATAATTGGAGAGGACGAGGACGTGGACGTGGTCGAAATCGTTATCATGGTCATGGAAGAGGACGAGGAAGAATATTTCGTCCGTATGATGAAAGAAATAATAAGGACTTCTACGAAAACGAAAGGGGTCAGGATGATAAAAGGTAAACAGAAAAGGTTTGCTATAGATTCAGTATGAAAGGTCATTGAATATGTGGTTGTCGTACACCAAAACACTTAGCCAATCTGTATAGAGAATCTCAAAAAGCGAAAGAGAAAGGAAGGGAAACAAACTTCATCTCTAATGAACCCGGACCATCCTTTTACGGTTTAAATGATGATACTCATCTCGACGTATCAGACTTTTGGATGATTCAGAAAGAATCGATGAGTGATATAAGATCGATGAATGATATAAGATCGATGTGATATAAGTTTACTGTATTATAGTACCTATATCTTTTGTTGTAAGATATATGTTATGTTTCATTTTAATAATATATGTTTTATGAATATTTTAAATTTAGAAAATGCCAGACTTTGAGACTATGGATGGAGATATGTGTTTGGCAGATAGTGCGTCAACGCACACGATAATTAAAGATAAAAAATATTTCTCCAGTCTCAAAATAAAAAATTACGCTGGAAGCGTAAGTACAATATCTGGTAGTGCAAAGATTATTAAGGTCTCTGGTAGAGTCAACTTTTCAATGCCACGAGGAACGAAGTTTGAAATAAGTGATGCATTATACTTCCCCGAGTCTCATAGAAACTTATTATGTTTTAAGGATATCCGAAGAAATGGATATCATATTGAAACTATGAGGAAAGATGGCATTGAATATCTTTGCATTAAGTCCGAAAGAAAACATATACTGGAAGAGCTAAGAATGCTATCCTCTGGACTATATTGTACAAAAATAAACATGACTGAGTCCTATGCCACAATAAACATGAAGTTTACTAATACATTTAAAATCTGACATGAGAGGTTAGGACATCCTTGTTCAATCATGATGAGAAATATAATGCAAAATTCAAATGGTCATCCGTTGAAAAACGAGAGAATTTTGCAAACGGGCGAGTTTACATGTAATGCATGTTCTCAAGGAAAACTTATAACTCGGCCATCACCAGAAAAATTGGCAATGAATCACCATTGTTTTTAGAAAGAATACATGATGATATATGTGAGCCGATTCACCCACCATGCGGGCCGTTTAAGTATTTCATGGTATTGATTGACGCATCTAGTAGATGGTCAAATGTCTATCTTTTGACGATAAGAAATACGGCTTTCGTAAAGTTCATTGCTCAAATCATAAAGTTGAGAACGCAGTTCTCAGAGTATGCCATAAAGAAAGTAAGGCTTGATAATGCTGGTGAATTTACATCGCAAGCCTTCAATGATTATTGTATGTCAGTGGGGATTGATGTGGAGCATCCAGTTCCCCATGTCATACACAAAATGGCATAGCCGAGTCATTGATAAAACGGTTGCAGTTGATTGCAAGACCGTTGATATTGAGAACAAAACTCCTAATTTCGGTATGGGGTCATGCTATTTTGCATGCAGCTGCACTGATTCGGCTGAGACCGAGTGCAGATAATAAATACTCCCAATTACAGTTATCATCTGAGAAGGAACCAGATGTATCTCATCTCCGTGTCTTTGGGTGTGTAGTCTATGTTCCAATATCTCCACCACAAAGAACAAAAATGGGCCCACAAAGGAGATTGGGAATATACGTGGGTTATACGTCACCAAGTATAATAAGATATCTTGAACCAGTAATTGGTGATATGTTTACGGCACGATTTGTCGATTGTCGTTTTAATGAGGAAGAATTTCCAGCGTTAGGGGGAGGAATTAGAGAAATTCCTAAGGAGATTACATGGTGTACACCGTCGTTGTTACACCTCGATCCCCCTACGAATCAAAGAGAGCAGGAAGTTCAGAAAATTGTGTACTTGCATAATTTAGCAAACCAGTTACCAGATGCGTTCACAGATACGAGAAGGGTGACGAAATCATATATACACGTTGAAAATGTTCCATCAAGATTTGTTGTTCCTGAAGGACAAACTGATGGAAACACAATGAATGAACCTAGGGTTCAGTTAAAGTGGGGGAGACCAGCGGGTTCTAAAGATAAAAATCTCCGAAAGAAAAAGAAATTGGTTGAGCAAAATGAAAAGGTTCCAGAAGAACCTGATACTGAAAAATATCTAAAAAGGCATAGACGAAAGGTTCAAGAAGAACTAAATAAAGATAAGGATCCAGATGACAAGGAGAGAACAGAAAAGTATGAGATTTCCATCAACTACGCCCGAGATGAAAAATTATGGATCTGAAATAAGATAAAAGATGTTGATGGAACGTTTTTCGCTTTCTGTGTCCAAAGAAATAGATCACGAAAGTGATGATCCAGATCCAAGGTCCATGTTGGAATGTATGAAAAGACATGATTGGGAGAAGTGGAAGAAAGCCATACAAACTGAGTTACTCTCCCTAAATAAAAGGAATGTCTTTGTACCTATAGTCATAACGCCCGAGAATACAAATCATGTTGGGTACAAGTGAGTATTCGTAAGAAAAGTAAATGAAAATAATGAAATAACACGATATAAAGCCCGATTAATTGCCCAAGGTTTTTCTCAGAGACCGGGAATTAATTTTGAGGAAACATATTCCCCGGTAATGGATGCAATTACGTTTAGATTTTTAATGAGCCTAGCGGCATCGAAAAACCTTGAAATGCATCTTATGGATGTTGTGACTGCATATTTGTATGGATCATTGGATAATGATATAAACATGAAACTCCTTGAAGGATTGGAAATGACAAAAGCATTGAAAGCAAAATCTAGGGAGATTTGTTCGGTCTAGTTACAGCGATCACTTTACGTGTTAAAGCAATCCGTACGCATGTGGTACAATCGCTTAAGTGAATATCTATTGAGAAAATGATATGTGAACAATGCGATATGTCCATGCGTTTTTATTAAGAAATCGCCATTTGGCTTTGTGATCATTGTTGTATATGTAGATGACTTGAACATAAGTAGAAATCAAAAGGAGGTTGATGATGTACGAACTCATATGAAAGAAGAGTTCGAAATGAAAAATCTCGGCAAGATAAAGTTTTATCTTGGGCTCCAGATTGAGCATCTCTGAGAAAGAATATTTATGCATCAATCAAATTATACGAAAAGGTTATTGAGACGCTTTTATATGGACAAAGCGACTCCTTTGAGTACTCCAATGGTAAATAGATCTCTCGATGTAGAGAAAGATCCTTTTAGACCCTGTGAAGATAGCGAGGAGGTACTCGGGCCTGAAATACCTTATATGAGCGCTATCGGTGAGATTATATGCCTTGCAAATTGTTCAAGACCTGATATTGATTTTGCAACTAATCTACTTGCAAGATATAGTTCTTCTCCTACTCGTAGGCATTGGAACGGAATCAAGCATATATTCCATTACCTCCAGGGTACAGTTGACCTAGGGTTAATTTATTTTAGAAAACCCGAGTTTGTATGGTTGGTTTTGCAGATGCATGATACTTATCAGATCCTCATAAAGCTTGTTCACAAACCGGTTATATTTTTACAATTAGTGGAAGCGCGATCTCTTGGCGTTTCCAGAAACAAACTATGGTTGCAACTTCATCAAATCATGTAGAGACCATTGCACTTCACGAAGCATGTCGAGAATGTGTGTGGCATTGGTCAATGGGTCACCACATACAAGAAGCAAGTGGAATAGCTGACCAGAAAAAAGCCTACGAAAGTATTTGAAGATAATTCGGCGTGTGTCGCTCAACTTAAAGAATGTTATATAAAGAGCGACAGAACAAAACACATTCCTTCAAGATTTTTCTCGTACATACGTGAACTCGAGAAAAATAAAAAAGTGGACATAGAGTATGTACGGTCATGCGACAATCCAGCTGACTTGTTTACAAAGGCCCTTCCTACTACAACATTCCGAAAACATGTTTACAGTATCGGAATGCGGCATTTGCGTGACCTATAAAAAAATGTTGTGTCCATCATTCTCAGAGGGAGATTACGTCACTGTATTTTTTTTCTCTTATCATGATTTTTCTCCCCAAAAGGGTTTTTCCATGACTAAGGTTTTAACGAGATAGTGTGTAATATAAGATGAATAATCAAGGGAGAGTGTTGTAAAAAATGACTAATTATCTAAAGGACAGATGTTTCCTAAATGGTCATCCTGGTCATTTACACTTGTCCTTTTATTAACTTTCTTTTGCATCATCATTCTCTACATGTCATTATGCATGTGAATTTCTTCTCCTATAAATAGATTTCACTGTTGCATATGTAAAATAATTTAGAGAAAATCAATGAACATCACTTTCTTGCCTCTCTCTCTCTCACGTCCACTTACCTACCCAAACAAAGAATAGATAATATAATATATATACAGAAAATATCTCACTTATCATATATTATTATCATTATAAAATTCAACAACGACATTTTTGTTGTTAAATATTAATAGATTCATCCATTTGGTGAACCTCTAAATTTACCAGATCTCTTATAATCAATAAAAATAATCAAAATGTCACATAGATTATTAAATTTAAAATATTTAAATTTTAAAAATCATCAAAATAGCTGAAAAAATAATATTGCTAATTTTAACAATATTAGCACCACCAGCTAAACTTTAAATCATAGATCTAAACCTTAAACATTAAATCTAAACTCAAACTCTAAATTCTAAATTCTAAACTCAATTCTTAGATCCAAAATCTTAACTTCTAAATCTTAACCTAAGCCCTATATTTAAATTCTAACCCTAAACCTTAAATACTAAACTCAAATCTTAGACTCACAACCTAAATCTTAAATACTAAACTCAAATCTTAAACCCTAGGGTTTGGATTTAGGGTATAACTTTGGGTTTAGAGTTTAAGGTTTAGAGTCTAAAATTTGATTTTAAATTTAAGGTTTTGGGTTTTAAATTTTAAGTACAGAGTTGGGGTTTAGATTTAGGTTTAAAGTTTTAAATTTTTAATTTAAGGTTTAAGATTTAGTTGGCGACATCGGTTAAATCGGTGTTATTCCTTTTTCAACTATTTTAAATTTAAAAATAAGAAATTTTATTTAATACTTTAACTAGTTATATGAAGTGAGGTGAATTTTAATTTTCACCGCACGAGGTGAACCTAAGAGCATCCACAATGAAGGATCTTTAAAAAAAGTTTTTTGAGAAAAAATAATTAAATAATCAGTGGACCTTATTAAAACTTAAAAATTGGATCTTTAAAATTTCTAAATAAAATTGATCTTTACACTGTTTGCGAACCCCTATAACACGTGACGGTCCGCGATTGGATGAAATATTGTTCACTGTCGTTTCATTTGTTTGAATTGACAAAGTTGAACCCGGTAATATTAAATTCAACTCCTCTTTTGCACCCATATTTTTTATATCTCTCCCTTTCTTCTCAAATTTTTTTTTTTTTTTTTTGTAATTTGATTACAGTTTTGCACTATTTTACTATTGGACTATGAGTCTTTGACCTTCTATATATTCTCTGGCCTGTGCAAGTTTTGTAGTGTATGTAATTATCTAATCTATTTGGATGCAATTATGTTTATATAAAACCATCTCTAACATATCTTTTTCCTTCTACATGTTAATTTGTTATTCTAATAGCAACCATCATTTTAAAAAAAATAATAATCTGTAATACATTTTAACTCTTAGTTTTATTAATAATTAATTATAATCACTTAAATTTCATAAAAAATAAAACAAACCATTTGAAAGATAGTAAAATCAAAAACTTATAATAACATATAATAATAAATAGTCAAATATAAATACGAGTAGTATAAAAAGTTATAGTAAAATTGTTTTTAATCTAAATATTTTTAAGAAAATACAACGATAGGTCTAAAATATGACTAGTGAAATCATCAGTTACATCATTATATAACATATATTCTATAATATATATGATGATCAACTATAACCAAGATATAAGATATTGATGAACAATTTCACGGATGAAGTAACACTCAAATCAACGATCAGTTCTGCTTGTACGATAGTTGATGAACAAACTCTCTCCACATCACACGACTAGAACAAACAACTCTATTTGTAGCATTCTAGAACTTTCCATAAACATTGCATCATATAATGTGAAAGAAATAGCATCTTATAAGAATCAAACCTCATACCTAACGTAGAAACATTTAAACCCTTGGCCACTAAGCCACACGCTTCCACATATAAAAAGTTATTTATGTGATTATGAAATGTATATAACTACAAGAACTAAAATAAAAAGTAAACAATGTTTTAAAAGGATAAGAATATGTTTGAATGTAAAACTCCTAAAAGAATAAAGGGATAATTGGTGGTTGGCGATGTTATTAATAAGTGATGCTAAAACTAAAACATATTCTACAATAAAAAATAAAAAGTGACTTATATCATGAAAACATATTTAAAAAAAATCAGTGATTAAAGAATATTTTACTGTATAGTAAATATAAAACATTTAACTCCAATAAAAAAAATTCTGGGTCCATCACTGTCTATTCCACTTTGCTATATAAACTCTCACCAGTCTATGTTCTCTACACTTCATTAACTAGATACCTTAAAATATGAGTGATCACTACACAAACACCGTTTCTACTGTTTTTCTCTTGTTTTTTCTCTTCTTCTCGTCTGCCTCTTCAAGTTCCTTCATACGACAATACACTGATGACTTCAACACAAAGTTTCAACGTATGCAATCTCTTTTGCACTTAGATCTGATCCAATACTTCCATATAACATTTTTTATTTCGTGTGTTTGGAGTGTTTAGACTCTGTATTTTTTTAATCATTTTGTAACACATCCTCTGCTGTGCACCTTTTTTGACTTCAATGTTTCCTGTCTCAAAACAGAGGAGAATGGAGCAGGACCAGACCCAGTTAAGGGAGAAGCAGATTACTTACGTCAACATGATGAAGAGATCTCATCACGTGACAATAAACTCTCAGCTTCAAACACAGTGAAGGGTCTCAGAGATCGTCCTCCATCTTCTTACTCTCTAAAGATGGAGTCTTTCAACACGCTCCTTAAGTCAACGAACGCAGATAGATATGTATCACGTCCTTTCCAGGCCGGTGGCTATAACTGGTACTTTAGATAATTTGATTATTTATTCACTTAAACTGAATAGTATATACTAATATCATAAATAAAAACAGGACACTTGTTGTGTACCCCAACGGGAACAAAAATGATAATGGTGCAGGGTTCCTTTCGCTATACGCAGCCATAGACAACTCAACTCTCTCTCCACATCAAGAGGTTTACGTGGATCTCAGGTTTTACGTCTTCAACAGGATAGAGAAGAAGTACTTCACGATCCAAGGTTTTTTTGCTATTTCTTTAACCTCAAAGAACATGTGATCTTTTAACAAGAAAGATGGTAGTTAAGAAGAGCTGGTTCTTGGACATAAAGAAGTGAAACATCATATTTGACTCGCAAATTTTAAAAATTAATATACACATAAATAGACTCTCAAATTCTTATTAAAAGATTTTAATAAATTCCATGGTCTCAAATTTCGAAACAGACTCTGTATTTAAATAATAATCTCTCTATTTTATATTAAGTTATGTTTTACTTCAATGAATAAATATTAAAAATCTATTTTTCTCAAAATATCAATAAAATATAATTTCAAACTAATTTGCTTAATTACAAATAAAATAATAAAAATAATTGATTATACAGTTTTGATAAAATTAAAGTTATCTAGGTTTGTGCAAAAAACTTGAAACAACAAAACATCTTCAAAACATTATCCATATTAAAATGGAGTGAGTATCTACTAATCCATGTTTTGTTACTGCAGATACGGATGGATGGAGGTTCACTTACTTCAAAACGATGTGGGGGTTCTCTCAGGTCCTCCCTGTTAATACATTTAAAGACTCAAACAACGGATACCTCTACGATGGTGATCACTGCGAGTTTGGTGTTGATGTGACCATTCCCACCACCTTTAAAGAATCAGAACTTTTCACTATTACTGACAAGTTCTATAATGCCAAGTACACGTGGACTATCCGGAAGTTCTCCACGTTGCACGGAGATACTTACTACTCTGATGTGTTCTCTGTCGGAGGAAGAAGTTGGTGAGTCCACTTTATCTCAAAGTTAAAGCTCCTTTGTTTTAGTTAGAGTACATATATATATATAGTGGTCGTGACAAATATTTCATATGCTGATCAGGAATATACAAGTGAATCCAAGTGGTCAAGCCACGGGCGCAGGAAAAGCTTTGTCAATGTATCTTATCCTTAATGCGAATGAGAAATTCAGACCCTATGAGAAAATTTATGTTCGAGCTAAGCTTCGGGTTCTTAACCAACGCAACTTCAATAACGTCGAAAAGCAAAGTAACGAGATGATATAAATATCATATATATTATGTGGACATATTAGGGATGACTAATGAGAGTCTTTCATGTTATATTTTTGCTGTTTTGGCAGTCGATAACTGGTTCAATGGCCCGGGATTTGGAGATGCTTCTGGTTGGGGTTATCATGAATTTATTTCATTCTCTGATCTGAGAGATTCATCAAAGGGGTTCCTTGTGAATGATATGTTGATGGTTCAAGTCGAGTTTGAAGCCATTTCTTCAACCAAGTACTTCCCTAGTTAGATTTTTCTCTAACCATGGATGGAATTTGCAACTCTATGTATGTTTGCTTTGTTATCAACCACCTAAAAATAAATCTGTGTTTGAGTTTCAATAAATGAATTTGTATTCTCATGCTTATATCAAAATATCATCTCTCCTCTTGAAGGTACCAATAATTTTAATTAGAGCTGCTACCTCTACTTGTAGTACTCTACTTGGCCTATAGAGATTATGAATTTCATTCCCAAACTTCTTGGATATAAAAAAGTACCAATAGTTTTAAAAGAAACTGTTTTACTAAATGTTTTAAATATCACTTGTATTTATTCAAAGATCGTGTAAAGGTTATATTATAGGCTTGGGCATAAATAACCGAACCGGAATCGAATTTCATAAATAATCAAATGGTTCCTATATTTTTAGAATCGAAAGAATTAAAAAAAAAAATTGAACCGGAATCGAACAGAACGCCCAAGCCTAGTTATATATATATATAAAGAATGGTGAGAACAACTGGAATTTGATTCTACATAATCTGAATGATTTGTATTGGGAATCAAATAATAATATCCAAAGGCTTAGCTGTATAAACATCTACTTTATATTAGGAAACGTGGGAGAGACGCTTTGAATTTGCCATTGCAAACTAGGTCATATAAAAAAATGTAAAGCATAATCATGTGAGACTGTCATTAATTAGCTTTAAAAGCTCCCATAGCACTTGAAGCATCGACCTCTCACTATATATACAAGTGTCCCTAGTCTCTGTTCTAGACACCTCATTCATAATAAACCTTAAAAGATAATGAGTCACCACAGAAAACACCGTTTCTGTTATTTGTCTCCTGTTATGTCTCTTCATAACATATTCTTCTGCAAGTTCCATCATACGACAATTCACAGATGACTTCAACACAAATCTGCAGCGTATTCTTTGCCCTAAGACTTATTGAAGCCCATAGGAAAAGTCTATCTTATGATCCAATAGAACCATGTAATTAGGGTTTCTAAGCTTATATATATGTGGTTAAAAGTCTGATGAATGTAATCAAGGCTGCCATAGTTGCATTCATCAGTCTCTTAACCACATATATATAAGCTTAGAAACCGTAGTTACATGGTTATATTGGATTATAAGATGAGCTTTTCCTATGGGCTTCAATAAGACTTTGATCTATTTTCAAGAAAAATCCATTATGTCATTTAGATTTTGTATTGAGCCATTTTAAAGTGACACATTCTCTATTTTCTGTCTCAAACTGAAGAGAATAGTTTTATGCCTCAATGATCCATTGTCAGTGAAAATCTCTTGCGAGCCCTCAAATCTATGACGTTAACCCACATGAATTTTCTGATTTGGATGGGATGTATGTTATTTTATTTAAGGCAGGTGCTTCCACCCACTTTGAGAAGTAGTCCATTACTATCAGAAAAGACATTTTGTCCCGGTTTCATTAATAGTTTTCCTACTATATACATGTCCCACTTTCTGAATAACATGGGGGAACTTATGGGTTTCAGATTTTCTGGAAGAAACTTGGAGATCTGTGTATATTTCTAGCATTAGTCACAATGCTTTGTTTGTCGGGTCGCTTTTTCTACTATCGTAGGCCAATAATATCTGACTCTTCTAGTTTAGAGTACTAAACTGTGACCGCTGGAATGGGAACCGCATTATTACCTTTGGTGTAGTTCTTATAATATGTGTTTGGTCTGCTCTGGCGTGATACATTGCAGATAGGGCTGGAAAGTGATCTCATGGTTTAAACTTTTCTATTTCTTAGTTTTTTTATATAGTCATTTTACTCTGATTTCAATTTTATTGCGTTTTCATAATTCAGCGGAAATATATAATTTTAAACATGATTAACATTTTTCTATTACAACCTTATTTTGAGTTATGATATTTATGAACCGCTTGTGTTATCTATTTAACAATATAAGTCACATGCTATGATATTAAATATAAGCTAATTTATTTTTATCAAATATATATAATTTTATTTAATAATTTTGAGTTAAAAAACTCTAAATAATTTAGTTTCATCACATTTCTATACTAAATAATGTTAATCCAAAATAATATTATTGTGTCAGATAAAATTATTTAATATTTTAAATTTGCTATGACCAAAAGAAAAGAAAATGCTTTGTTTTGGATTCTAGAGTAGTGATAGTAACTAACAAGTATTCAATATGATGATCAGGAAGATACAAGTGGATCCAAATGGTCGTGCCACGGCACAAGGAAAAGCCTTGTCCATGTATCTTGGCCTTGATAAAAATGAAAAGTTCAGACCCTACGAGAAGAGTTATGTTCGAGCCAAGCTTTGTGTTCTTAACCAACGTGGACTCAATAACGTTGAAAAGCAACGTAAGCAAATGCTATATTATACTTACATATATCTTTCTGTATACATTCCAATCCATCTCATCACGATAACTAATGTGATTATTCTATTTTTGGATAGTTGATAATTGGTACCAGGGTCCAGCATATGGAGGAGCATACAACTCGGTTACCATGAGTTTATCTCTTTCTCTAATCTCAGAGATTCAGCTAAGGGTTTTATTGTGAACGACGTGTTGATGGTTCAGGCCGAACTCGAGGACATTTCTTCAACCAAGTACTTCCTAAACTAGATTCTCTCTATAGCCAAGGAACATGCTTGTTTTGTTTTGTTGTTCTCATAGAATATCAAAACATCATCGGTCTATTATTATTCTTTTTACCTTTAGCTAGAAAACGAAATAAAGTTTTATTCTGTTTTTTTTTTATTGGAAAGGATACAGAGTTTTCATGATCATGTCAACTCTGTTTAGTACATTGTCCCATCAAACATACAGGGAACTTCATACCCAAATGTTATAACAATACAGAGAAGTAAAGAGCAAATGATGGGTGCCCACAAGACAATAGCCCCACAAGAAATGAGTACCTTAAAAATGAATGTGATAAAGATAAGCCCCACAAACCATTGGTTTCCTCTGATTTGTTTTGACAGAAGATTGATGCTGCTCTAGAGTACTGCAATACAATCGATTTCGATCTTGGCGTTTAGTGGCAAAGCCGCCACTTGATATGTAGATCTTGCTGGAGGAGCGTCTGGGAAGTCTGCACCAGAAAAGGAAACCACCAACTTTAACAACCAGTGCAACTATGCATTTTGAACACTAATGTATCTTGTTAAACAACTCACATTTGCCGTATATGGCGTTCACTTTCTTGAAGTCAGCCAAGTCAGCAAGCCTGTGAAGAAAAAAACATCAATAATTGTATTTTTAGATTCAACTCATATGGATAAATGATCTTTGTTGAACAAAAACATACATGATGGTTGTCTTCACCACGGAGCAGTAACTAGCATCACCAGCTTTCAATATCTCCCCCATATTTTTGAGTACCTTCCATATTCCAAAAACATTTCACAGCAGCAATTAGAAGGTAAATACATCAACTCAACCTTGCTATATAGCTACATTAGAAGTTATTTTGAAAACTAAGATTACCAAACCAAGCAGTTCAAAAGTAAAACCTCATAAATTCCAGAGACTAAACTCAGCTTAATTTAGGCACAACAGTTATTTTTTCAATATATATTCACCGTTAATTGTGTCAAACAACATCTAAACAAAAGCAATCTTTAAAAGCTACTTCACCTGGTAAGTCTGATCTTCAACATCGTCCGAAATAAACTCTCCAGTCTACACACACAGAACAAAAACAGAATCTAAGAAGCCGGAGAGTATGTTGAATTTACATTATGCAGATCAAGTAAGTAACAAAACCTCAGGTATAAGACCAAGAACACCAGAAACGAAAACGAAACCGTTGGATTTGATGGCCTGAGAGTATGGTCCCAAAGCAGGTGGTGCTTTATCTGTAGACACAACTTCCTTCTTACCTGCATTGTTTTAGATTCAAGATTTTAAAAAAGTCAACGCTTTGGATCAGGGCATTCATCAAAGCTCTTAAGGACGTACGAATGATTGGTAAGAGGTTATCATCAGAAGCAGAAGCTGAGACAGAGAGTGAAGCGAAAGGAGGAGAGGTCGAAGACATTCTGTAAAGTGAAACACCAGCGAGTGTTGCACCTGAGGAGACCAATGGGGTGGTGCAAGGAGAAGAGCGAAGTGCGGCGGAGAGGTCGAGAGTTGGAGCGTTTATGGATCTGAAGAGGGAACAAGTCATTTCACTTTCTCTCCCAGGCTGGATTCAAGAGGTACATAAAGGACTCATGCCAGATAGTATAAGAGAGAGAGAGAGAGAGAGATTATTGGACGGTGAAGACGAAGAAGAATATTATTATTATTATTAGTATAAGACTCGATGCGACCGGAATTAACGCAGATGATTCTCGTGTCGTGTCTTTTACTCCTTTGTCTTCTTCCTCGCTGTTCAAAACGTGTTTTTTATATTCCCGAGTTTATTGTTAATTACGTATCTATATTACTGATAAAATTATAGTCTTTTGAACCACTTGGCCATGAAGCCCGTGAGTTCCATTCACAACGCGTCCACTTTTTTAATCTCTGTGTGGAATTGCTTAAGCGATGCAAATCAAACGTAAGAGCATCTCATCTATTAAGAATTCCTATGGGGTCTTTAATTTTTTTTTTTCGATTTAAAAAAAAAAATTAAAAACCAACCAATCGTGGGCCGCCACGTGTCAGTGAGGTCCACGAAACAGTGCAAGGACCGCTTCTTAAATTGAGGTTTTTCGAACCGGTCCTTAACAAAAGTGGTGGAGCCCACCACCACTTTTTGTTAAGGACCCCTCTTAAGTACCTCCAATGGAGGTGCTCTAATGTGTTTCCAAATATCTCTAGCTTTCTTCCTAGTACTTCACACGCCAAAGAATGTGTAACGCCCCGACCGCCCCTACCGGTGAGTCACCCATCCCTCTATCGGGCTCGTAGGCCCCACCCCTGTCTGACGGTCGGTGCGTTAACCGGGAGGCTCGAAAGTCATGATATATTGTCCCTGCAATCACCACTCGACCTTTCCCTGTGTTCTGGCCTCACTCACACGATATCGCGAATCACTTCCCGATAGGTCACCCATCCTTTCACTACTCCAACATAAGCACGCTTAACCCTAGAGTTCTAAACGGATTTGTGACGGAAAAGGTAAGTCAACTTTGGTGACATATGTAGCCAAATCAATTCTCTTAAGCCTTTCCATATATCACAACTCGGGATATTACAATTCACCCCCTCTAAAAGAACGCAACGTCCTCGTTGCGCCCAACGACAGGTCTCGAGACGCATCTCAGGTCAGAACTGAGACGGCTAACCAGCTCTGATACCACTTGTAACACCCCGACCGCCCTTACCGGTGAGTCACCCATCCCTCTATCGGGATCGTGGGCCCCACCCCTGTCCGACGATCGGTGCGTTAACCGGGAGGCTCGAAAGTCATGATATATTGTCCCTGCAATCACCACCCGACCTTTCCCTGTGTTTTGGCCTCACTCACACGGTATCGCGAATCACTTCCCGATAGGTCACCCATCATTTCACTACTCCAGCATAAGCACGCTTAACCCTGGAGTTCTAAACGGATGTGTGACGGAAAAGGTAAGTCAACTTTGGTGACATAGGTAGCCAAATCAATTCTTTCAAGCCTTTCCATATATCACAACTCGGGATGGATGTTACAGAATGTATATTAATTAAGGTTATAAATGTGATCATGAAATATGATTACATCGTGATTTATATATGATTTGATGAAATCCCATTTCCTGTAAGCAGATCGAACAACTCAAAAGAATGTTTGATGACTTGACCGATTATTAAACGTCAGGATGTTATAAATAGTGTTCATCGTTAACTCTTTTGGTTCTTGGTTACAGTCATACATTTCAGATATTTCCATGTAACTTGTGTCCAGTCCCCACTGTCTCTTATTTGTTTTTCTTTTGGAATTTTAATTTTAGTGCATTGGATGGTCACACAATGTTCGATGGCCATTGACATGCTTTGACCGCAACCGGGTCTAACCAATTTCATTAAACCTATGCAATTTAACTGGACCAATCCTCATTTTAAGATATTGAACCAAACCTGGTCTTAGTATATGGACGGTACATGAATACCTATACATGAAGAACCCGATCCGAACCGAACCCAAAAAATTACAGATATTTAAAAAATATCTAATGTATAAATATATTATATATTTAGAAATTTTAGTTAACTAATACTCATAATAACTCAAATTATAATTAAATATTTGAATAAATTAGCTAGTTTGGATAATTAAGTTGTTTTCAATTATTTCTAGATATTTTCAGACATGATTGGATATAAAAAAGGATCCGAGCAGGCTATTTCAAATATAATCAATTATTTTCTATACATTTGGATTATAACAAGGGTTTTTTGCCAAAACTGACCTAAAACTTGATTTGAAATGCAAAAGTAAACCCAAACTTGAATCAAATGCAAAAGTAACCTAAAAGGCTATTGAAATTACAACCAGCTCCTTGTGAACAAAAAAAAAACGGAATTTTTTTTACGTTTCTAACCCCCGCAAGTCTTCTGTCTAGACGACTTACAAGTAAGTCGTCTGGACGACTTACTAGTAAGTCGTCTAGTATAGTACTTCTTAAAAATAATTTAAAAATTTTGTAAAAAATATTTTGATAAGTGAAAAATTGAAATCATGTAATTAACGTATGTTTAAAGAAATATAAATTAAGATATAACAAAATTTAATTGTTTTCAACATAGATGAGTGAAAGTAGTGAGTCATGATATTCTTTGGTTTAGGTTTTGCCAACATATGTTGTAGTATTGTATGTGTTCTTAGGGTTAGATTTTGGAAAGCATAAATGTTTTTTTGAAAAATTTAAAATTGACCTAAGTGTATTTATTTCTGTATATAGTAAACACTATTTAAGTATAATTTGATTTTATAACGTGGTTTGTTAGTTATTTTAGTCAATTTCGTTTAGGGTTTAGGGTTTAGGGTCTGGGACGACTTACTAGTAAGTCGTCTGGTGAATATTTACGGTAGACGACTTACTAGTAAGTCGTCTGATGCACGTTCAAACCGGACCGAACCTTTAGTTTTCCATTTTACCAATGTGCTTTTAAACATAACCGGATTTTTTACCGGGCATATATAAGAATTTTTTTTTTTTGGTTTACTGTTTCGCGAGATTTAGAAACTGTAACGTCATTCTCTCAAAGAGGCGATTTCGAAGGCGATTCTCTGTAATCCATCATTCTCACAACCGTTTCTCACCGCCGTTATCACCGTCATTCTCACCACCTTTCTCACCGCCACTTCCTCTATTTCAAACCCTAGCGCCGTTTGTCTGTAAACCCTAGCGCCGTTTGTTTGTAAACCCTAGCGGCGTTTGTCTGTAAACCCTAACGGCGTTTCTTTCAGAGGCGTGTCTGTAAACCCTAGCGAGGTAAGTTAAAACGTTGTCTCTTAAGTCCACCGTTCTCACCACCGTTCTCACCGCATTTCTTTTTGGTTGTCTATTTTGGCAGATTTATAACCGCTGTGTCGAAGGCGACTATGGCTTCTCCGAAATTTCAGGTATGCTCTAAAAATGTCTACTGGAAGTCTTGGAAGACTTATAATTAAGTCGTCTAGAACGTCTTCCAGACGACTTAATTATAAGTCGTCTGGAAAGTCTTCCAGACGACTTAATTACAAGTCTTCAGCCGGAAGACTTTACAGACGACTTAATTATAAGTCGTCTGGAAAGTCTTCCAGACTTATAATTAAAATGTTATACTGAGATGGTTGTCTTTCATTGTTTTGCAGACAAAAAAATGGATATTCCAGAACTCCCCCGTAGGTTGCATACATTAGGGGAAGAGCCACCAGCAATGAAAGCTATTTCTTATCATACGGATTGTACGAAGTTGCATAATGCTTTAAGGAATGCTCTTCATGGTGACGAATATGAAGAGTTAAAGGAGTCAAAGCTGGGAGTTTTCATCAAGTTTAAAGAGCTCGGATTTGCTTGGGCTTCAAGGCTGGTGCACTACATGCTCGGATTCCAGCTGGACATAAAGAAGAAGTACGAGCTGTGGAGTCTAGTTGGTCCAGAACCTGTGAGGTTTTCACTGTTAGAGTTTGAAAACCTCACTGGTCTAAACTGCGAGTACATAGAGGACCTTGAGAGACCGAGGTGTGCTGTTACAAAGGAGATGGCTTCTTTCTGGGACATGTTGGGAGTTCATGTCGAAGCTGGGCCATCTACTGAGCAGATAATAGCAGCATTTGAGAGATGCGAAGGGTGGTCTCGGGAAGATCGCAAGCGGCTCGGGTACCTTGCCATCTTCACTAGATATATTGAAGGGATAAAGTATTCAACCGCCACAAGGGTTAGTCTGGCAAGGCTTGTGATGGATTTAGAACGTTTTGAGAACTATCCATGGGGGAGAGTCGCGTTCAAGGTGCTGATGGACTCTTTGAAGGGCAAAGATATTTCGGGCTGTTACACTGTCGATGGGTTTATACAAGCTCTCCAGGTCTGGGTGTACACAGCTCTGTCGGAATTGGCTGCTAACTATGGTAATCCCATACCAAACAGACCGTCTCCACCGATACTGGCTTACATGGGTGGCAAAGGACGCAGATGCTTTAAAGATGCTATCTGCAGACAGGTATTTACTTCTATCCTTTACTCCAAAAATTAAGTCGTCTCGAAAGTCGTCTGGAAAGTCGTCTGGCAAGTCTTCCTACTGGACGACTTAATTAAGTCGTCTGGAATGTCTCCCAGTAGGAAGAATTTCCAGACGACTTAATTAAGTCGTCTGGTAAGTCGTCCAGTAAGAAGACTTTCCAAACGACTTTCTAGACGACTTAATTAAGTCGTCTGGAATGTCTCCCAGTAGGAAGAATTTCCAGACGACTTTCCAGACGACTTATTTATAAGTTAATCCGTCAAATATCTAAGTTCATATCTTATATTTACTGCAGACTACGGTGGTGAACTTTGTTGAGAAGGACTATGGTGAAATGTTTCCAAAATGGGACTCTGATGCTGAGGACCTTCCCGCGGAGAACATAATTAAAGTTATGTTTAATCAGAGACCGTGGAAGTGGACCATGGATTGCTGGGAAGTCACCGGTACTTGGGTCAATACAAAGCCGGTGGTTGTGAGTCCATCAAAGAAAGCCATAGTTTTGGTAGAAGAAGAGAGTCCAAGACCTCTGAAGAAAGCTCGTAAAGAGGCTAAAAAAGAGGCACCTGCAGAGGCACCTTCAGGGGAGAGTGCAGGGAAGTTTGCAGAGGCTGGTGAAGAGGCTCGTCCAGAGGTTCGCACAGAGGCTCGTCCAGAGGTTACTAGGACTGTGATTGGGATGAGCAAAGAGGACCTTGAAAGAAATTTCAAGGACATATTTGATGCCATGAGGGAAGGGTTTGGGACGTGCCTTATGGAGATCAAGCATTTGTCGGAAAGGGTGGAAGCAGTGGAGAAGAAGGTTGGTATCACCAAACAAGGGACAGACACATCCTCTCAACCCACTACCTCTCAACCTAAAGGCACATCCTCTCAAACTAAAGGCACATCCTCTCAACCCACTGCCTCTCCCGGGGTTAGTGAAAGTGTTAACGGGGAGAAGGATAAAACACCTCTGGATGAGAGTGTTAAAGAGGAGAAGGATAAAACACTTCCTGATGAGAGTGTTAAAGGAGAGAAGGATAAAACACTTCTCGATGAGAGTTTTAACGATGAGTCCGCATCTGAGAGCCTTGTTCTATTGGCCAAAAAAACAAGTTTCACTCCAGCAGAGAAACAGCAGCAGGTTGCTAGATATGAGGACAAGAGAGAAACTGCTTTGGCAATTGTCCGTCAAAAGACTGAGCGAAACAGGAAAGTTGCTGCCTCACAGAGATCTGCTTATACTGCAAACACGAAAAAACCTTCTAGAGGCTACAATCCCTTTGCAGCACTTGACAGGAAAAAGTTGAAGGAGCTCGTCGAATGGTTGCAAACTGATCCGTAAGTGATTGCTTTTCGCATAATAGCTTCACCCTCTAAAAACTAATTGCTTTTTGTGTTTGCAGTCATTATAAAACACCTGTAGACAAGAAACCTCGTACAAGTCCGACTTGGTGGTATCACGTCCTTCGGACCCCCCTAGCTTGGCTGGAGGATTGTGTAAGTCGTCTAACAAAACTGATTAGTAGATTACCATAAGTCGTCTGGTAAGTCGTCTGGTAAGTCTTCTACATAGACGACTTACCAGACGACTTACCATAAGTCATCTGCGTAGAAGACTTACCATATGTCGTCTGGTAAGTCGTCTGGTAAGTCGTCTACGAAGACGACTTACCAGACGACTTAGCAGACGACTTATGGTAAGTCTTCTACGCAGACGACTTATGGTAAGTCTTCTGGTATCTTATGACTTGTATTATTTTATACGCAGCATATGGATGCTTGGATCAATGTTTTGAGGAAGAGGCACCAGGAGACGCCACACCTTTTCAGGAGCGACAGAATATGCTTCCTTGATCATCTCTTTTCTCAACAATGGAGATTTAACTACCAGGATTTTAAGAATTCGCAGCCCGATGTCTATGGTTTAGGAAGAAGACTTCCTGGTGGGGTGTGGGCTTATTATTCAGGCGATTTACCATCATTTTGCAGGACAGACAAGGTTTGGGGGACGGATGTTGATGATATCTATTTGCCAGTGAACCAGAGCGACACTCATTGGATTGCGCTGTGGATATCGATCCCTAAGAGACACATAGTCGTCTGGGACAGCATTCGTTCACATATCTCCCCTCAAGAACTGGATCTGATAATGGAGCCTTTTCTCCAGATGCTCCTTTATCTGCTTTTTGAGTGCGCATCCGTTTCTCAACGTGACCAGTTATCACTGGAGCCATTCACGTATGAGAGAACAACCAATATCCCTCAGGCCAGATCTGGTGATTGTGGCGTGTACACTCTGAGGTACATTGAATGTCATGCTCTTGGGATGCCATTTACCCAAAAAGACTTTGCTAAGCCCAACGCGAAGACTATGAGGGATAAGATGGCGATCGATATATTTAAAGAGCTTCCTGAGCAGCATGCGAAAGAAAACGATGACCTTGTAAAAAACCTTGGAACATATGATGTATGATAGATTAGGATTTGTGTGTATTTGAACTTGTAATTTATGATAGATTAGGATTTGTGTGTATTTAAACTTGTAATTTATGATAGATTAGGATTTGTGTGTACTTGAACTTTTAATATAATTAGACGACTTAGCATTATATTGAACTTTTATATTGGACGACTTAACATTATATTGGACGACTTAGCATTATATTGGACGACCTAACAGAATACTGGACGACCTAACTGAATACTGGACGACCTAACTGAATACATAGACTAAACACAAATTCTTAATACATGACAATTAGACGACCTAACTCTGGACGACTTACTTGAAGGTCTTCTGGACGACTAACTTCAAGGTCTTCTGGAGGACTAACCTTCTGGACGACTTACTTGAAGGTCTTCTGGACGACTAACTTCAAGGTCTTCTGGAGGACTAACCTTCTGGACGACTTACTTGAAGGTCTTCTGGAGGAATAAACTCTGGACGACTTACTTGAAGGTCTTCTGGACGACCTTCAAGTTAGTCGTCTAGTGGTTCCTTACATTGTGGTTTCGTATGACCAGTTTCCTTGCAATTTGAGCATCTATAAACCATGTGTTGTTTCCTAGGTTTGCGTCCTTTCATCCTGGATAGCTCCAACCAGGATTGCCATCTTGATTTCTTCTGTCTTCCCCGACCACGTTTTACCTCCGGAGGCAAGCATGTGCGTTCCTCAACTTGTTGTCCAACACAAGGATATATATTTTCTGAGTATCCTGCAAACAAATAATCCTTTGAGTACACTGGACTTACAAGTGTGGAGATATGCAAACCAGCATGTATTCCAGCAGCTATAGCATGAGAGCAAGGTATTTTCTCCACTGCATAAACACCACAATCACACTTTCCATGTTCCAAATCAACCACACAGTCCATTTTGCCACCTTTCACAAAGAATCGCCATCCATCAATTGGTTGAACCCTCATCGTATCCGCTATCTCCGATCGAACAGCAAGCAAGTATTCAACACCGCGACTATGGTGACTTGGGAGACTCAAAGCATCATCTCTCCTTTTCCAAAACCACTTTCCTAGCTTCTCTCTTATGTACTCCAATAGGAAATGAATAGGAAATCCTCTAGCTCGCTTCAGTGCGGAATTAATAGATTCTGCGATGTTGCTTGTTTTTATGTTGTACCTGTCCCCCTGAGAATAAACCCTTGACCATAGGGTGACATCGGCATCCTCCAAATACGTTGCAAGGTCCGGGTTTGCACTCCGTATCTCAGCCATGTACCGGTTAAAATCTGAAACCGTATGGGCATAAGCAGCACCTTTCACCAAGTACAAGAGATGTTTCCCTTTATACGTTTTGACAATGTTATCTTGAAGGTGATAATAACATATTCCTCGGGTTGCCTAGGGAAACACCTTCTCACACGCACTTTTAATGGCTGCATGCCGGTCAGAGACTATCACGAGAGGCTTCTCATCAGATAAATAACTAGCCAATTTTGTGAAAAACCATTCCCAAGAAGGGTTATCTTCAGCATCTACGATCCCAAAAGCCAATGGAAATATCTGAAAATTCCCATCTTGTGCGGTTGCAACTAACATAGTACCTTCATACTTCCCATGTAGGTGAGTCCCATCCACGACAATGACCCTTCTCTGATACTTAAAACCTCTGATAGAAGCTTCAAAAGAGAGAAATAGATACTTAAATCTTTTTTTAGAATCAAGTTCTATAGCTGTGATAGAACCGGGATTTGCTAAGGAGATTTGCTCGAGATATGATGGTAGACGCGAATACCCATCTTCTGCTGATCCTCTCACCAATATTTGTGCATATACCAGTGCTCTGTATGAAGTGGTGTAATCAAGCGTCATGCCAAACATGTTCTTCATTGCATCAGTGATATGCTGTGGATTCAACCCATCAATGATTCCAACACGATCAATGAAAAGCCTAGCAACATACTTCGGAGTACAGTGTCTCCGCTGAGCGATTCGGTCTCCCACTGAGCATGTATGTGTTTCCACATACTTTGTTACCCAAAACGTGTTTGTTCCATGTTTCACACTCGCTCTCATCTTCCATCCACAACCACTAACCCGACAGGTTGCCACAAAGAGAGTTTTCGTTGACTTATATATTCTGAAGGAGAACTTACGCTTAACTGCTGTCAACCGCAGCTCTGAAAGCAGTGCATCCTTGCTAACAAAACTCTGGTTGACGTAGATACTGTTACCATTCGATCCTTCTCCTTCAATAGCATAAGTCTTTTTGAATTCTTCAAAACACATATCATCATCTTCTTCCAAATCCTCATCTTTAACCTTTCCATAAACACTGTAATCCTCACCATTCTCGTCCGCTTCAGCAACAATAGAGATATCAACATCCTTCTCCCCATCATCCTCCTCCCCATCATCCTCTTCCCCATTATGATTCTCATCTTCAACCAAATCATTATCATTTTCAAAAAACTCATCAGCTTCATCATCTTCATCCTCCTCTTCCCTTTCCTCTGAAACTGTTTCCACCTTGCTATGGCTTGATACACAAAGCCGTACTCCATGCGTTTTGGTTATCTCGAGCAAGTTTCGAACTTGTCTATCACTTGTAACATGAATAGGAGGAGTGTCTGGAGCCTGCATCATTTCAGCTGGTAACAAGTAGGTTATCTCCACAGATTCTGTGCTCATGTCCAGGTTATAATCTTCTTGAACCATTGCAACAAGTTCAGCATGTGTCGAACCTTCACTCAACAAAAATAGTCTCGCTCCTTTGGAATTATCAACCACAAAATCCCAATTAGAATCTTCCAAAAACCATTCTCCATACACTGCATGTAACTGACGCAACATCTGCAAAATTTCAAAATAAAACACATTAGTAAACATAGAGAAAATGAAAGTTTACTAAACATTGACGCAGACGACTGACGGTTAAGTCGTCTGGAAGACATAGACGACTTACAAGTAAGTCGTCCAAATAGGTCATTTTTGCAATTGACTTTAAAATGGGACGACTTACTAGTAAGTCGTCCAGATTTGTTTGTTAAGAAAAAAATTCTAGACGACTTACTAGTAAGTCGTCCAGGATAAACGGGTTAGTTTTGCATTTGACCGAGTTGTGTCAGATATTTGACTTTTCCTGGACGACTTACAAGTAAGTCGTCTCTGGGAAATCAAAAATTTCAATATTTTATTAAAGCTAGACGACTTACCTGTAAGTCTTCTCAGGTTATTTTAAAATTCGAAAATAAAACTTAAATATTTAACTTTTCCCAGACGACTTAATTTAAAGTCGTCTAGGTAGAGGACTTACTTGAAAGTCGTCCGAGAGAAGCAAGGTTTGACCAGAATCTCGGAAAAAAAATCTGGACGACTTCGCTTATCCTGGACGACTTTCAGGAAGGTCCTCTACCTAGACGACTTCCAAGTAAGTCGTCTGGGAAAAGTTAAATATTTAAGTTTTATTTTCCAATTGCAAAAGTAACCTGAGACGACTTACAGGTAAGTCGTCTAGCTTTAATAAAATATTGAAATTTTTGATTTCCCAGAGACGACTTACTTGTAAGTCGTCCAGGAAAAGTCAAATATCTGACACAACTCGGTCAAATGCAAAACTAACCCGTTTATCCTGGACGACTTACTAGTAAGTCGTCTAGAATTTTTTTCTTAACAAACAAATTTGGACGATTTATAAGTAAGTCGCCCGTGTGCTTAGAAGACTTACCCGTAAGTCTTCTTCAGCCAGACGACTTACGGGTAAGTCTTCGACGCGAACAAATCTGAAAAAAATTTCAATTTCATACCTTTCACTAGTGAGATGACTTCCTAAGCACAAATAGTCCTCTCCAACCACCCAGAACCTCAAACGAAAGTAACCCACGAAGATTAGTATGCTTGAATGGCTCTACCAAGCCTAAAAAATTTAGAATCAAAAGCTTGAATTTTTTGGATGAATATGGAGACAAAGTTAAAGAGATGTTGTTTTTTGTTCATAACATTTAGTGCCAATCAATTTTAGGTAGTGTCAATCAATTTTAGGTGCATTAAGAGCTTCAAATTGGTTGTTCATGGTGGTTGTGGTATTGATGACAATGGCAATATTGTAAATATTTGAAGATGATGAGGTTGAGAGAGTAAAAATGCCATTTTCAGAAAAAAAAACAAGAAAAAAATCAGTGGCATTTTCGTAAATAATGTGAACATATGGGGTGAATTGGACAAAAGAAATGACAAAAAAAGGGAGAGGTTAGTTTTGTGTTTGACTTTGAGTTTTGAGTCAAATTTGCAAAAAACCCTTATAACAAATGAATATGAACCATATCTAAAACATTTTTGGTTCTTTCAGGTTTTACGTACCTTTCATGTACGAAACCAAATCCGATCCAGAATTCTAAAATATCCGATCAATATCATTTTTCTAGATCCGAAATACCCGATATTCCATACAAACCCGATCCAGAATTCTAAAATATCCGATCAATATCATTTTTCTAGATCCGAAATACTCGATATTCCATACGAACCCGATCCAATATCTGAATACTCAGCCTTAAATCCCATGATGGTTTTTACCATTCACTACTCTCCTCAGTAAAGCAACATGCTCAGATTTTTCTTATAATTAATCACCAAACTTGTGCTGTTACCAGTTATCTTAAATATCACTTTCCAAATAAATGATCATATGATGATTATCTCTATTAGGGTGACAACAAGACAAATGTTGATCACCATGTAGCATCAGTCCAAAGAGTTGGACCTCTGTGCTAACTCCAACCAGAACTCCTAGCAAACAGGCTTGAAGAAATCCGATGTCTGTGGTGTGACCTCCCTTCGCTCCTACAATGGCAGCTACCACAAAACTAGCCACATCATAAAATTAGTGTTAATTAGTGATATTATAAAATAGTTATACATAGAAAGTGGATGAAATCAAGCCATGTGATATGTTAAACAATACATTACAAAACGGAAGTGTCTTTTGTAAGATAATTTAGAAATTATGAGTAGGGAATCCACAAATGATATAAGTTATTGAATAATTAAGGTAGCCATGAATGCATAGTGGATGTGGCCTTATCACACACAGTTTGGACCTCGCCAGCTTATATACACTACGAATTAATGAGTTTATTGTATTATCCTGTAGGGCAGCTAGGATGGGAGCCGTACCATTACAAGCTCATATATCAATTAACCATTCTAGAATTGAAAAAGGTTGATTAATAGACTAAACTGAATTAAAAACCATTCTTCAATAGATAGTTTACGATGTATAATTGATATAGACTTTTTCTTTATTTGTCAAGGTAGTGGAAAACTTAGTAGCGGAAACCAATGTGAATCAATCTATATAACATTAATGATTTAAGGTTAAGACTAATAATTTATCAACAGTGTCCATCTACTAAAACTATATCCATATATTTTTCTAACCCTGCTAAATTTCTTATTTTGAACCCGAAAAGAATCATTTAACTTTGTTTTTTTTTTCAACCAATAATAAATCTAAGTCATACAGTATACCCAAAAAGTATATAACACAAGTCGAATTGGTCATCACATATCCATTGTTCAATAATAAACCAGTCAATTTATCGGTTAAGCAATTATACAATACGCTCTTCAGATGTAATATTTAACAACATAAAGTACTTAAAAGGAAAAATATCTGCTTAATTATTGATCATTAATCTCTTATAAAATTCTAAATATAAGTTTACTTTTATAAAGTTGCAGGTATTTGAAACAATCAAATTAAACAAAATCAGCATAAAAAAAAAACTACACACCAAGTCAAAGATGCTACACATTGCAGTACAATACAAAAACAAAACAACAACAACAATGTAGGAGGTGGATTTCACCCCCTCGCAAGGCCCATGAAATAAGTTGGCCTAGCCCATCAGAACTAAAGCTTCCCGGCTCGGCTCGCGGCTCGGCGTGAGAGACCGTCTCGTTTGAGCTCCTGACTGCTTTGGATCGTCTCCGCGTTCCATCGGCTTACTAGGACGACTAGAAGCAGCTCGTCCGCAGAGGTGCTCATTCGGCCCATTCGAATGGAAGCACATTAGGTTGAGCCGAATTAGAGTATCCATCGAGGCAGGCGCCTATATAAGGAAACGAGAGGAGACAGAAAAGGGTATCCGAAGGAGAATACATAAACAAGACGGCTATAACTAGGGTTTTGGTTTATACTCTTCTTTTCGATCTATTTCTCTGTTATAACTTTTCGGCGGCCGGGTCATCGCCGGCCTTTGGAAGACTCATCAGGACCTCTTGTAAACGTTTGTTGATTTATAAAACGCCTTTATTAGTCTCACAATCGAGTTAGGTCCAAAATGTGCGTGTCGACCAAACTCAGATTAAACAGTTGGCGCCCACTGTGGGGCCAGATTCAGTAGCGTTAACAAATCAATCATGAGCCAGGAAGACACGAACATCGCCGACGAGCAAGCGACGACCACCGAGGACCCTCCCTCACTAAAAATACTGATGGATACTATGTTGGCTCGTTTCGCCCAACAGGACGAGATCCAGAAGGTAACCAATGCACGCCTCGATACTCTGGCGGCTGCCCTCGTTCCGGCCGACCGCAATGCCAACAACCCTCTGACGGTTAGACGTCAGCTTTTTACTACTAACCCTCAAGCCGGGGGTACCGAGGAAGCCGACCCCAAAGCGGATCTGACAGTTGACACATCGAACCAAGTCCTCAGAGGAGCGGATCCAGCACCCAGCCGTCAGATCGCCGAACTCCAGCTCTCCCTCAGAGATATAAACTCTTGAATTCACCGTGTCATGACAGCGGCTCCGGAGATAGAGCACATACTCAAGGAAACCCTCCGGAACCCTTTCTCTCGAAAAATAACCACCGTGAAACTAAGGCCGTACAACGGGAAGTTCCGCGTCGAGCCTTACACCGGCACAACTGATCCAAGGACTCACATGAAAGCCTTCCATATCGTGGTCGCTCGCCATCAACTCTTCCCCGGGGAAGAAGACGCCGACAAATGCCAATTATTCGTAGAGACTCTGTCCGGACTGTCCTTATCGTGGTTCTCTCGCCTCCCCGAGGGCTCGATCGACATCTTTCACGACCTATCCTCTCAGTTCCTTAAGCACTTCAATATGTTCTCTATTGACGGAGCCCAGGTCGCTGATTTATGGAAGTTGTCCCAGAGTTCACACGAGAACCTCAAGGACTTCATGGTTCGCTTCAAAGACTTCCTGGCCAAGGTTCATATACCGGACAAACTGGTGGTCGAGGCTCTCCGTCACACTCTCTGGATCAACTCCAATTTCTGAAAAGACCTTACGGCCAACCCGACTATATCTCTCCAGGATGCCCTTCACCGATCCAAGAACTTCGTCAGGTTGGAAGATGAGAAGGGGGCTTTCTTCGGAAAGCAAAACGTGGCCAAGAAGGAACCCAGGACGGGCGATACATCGCTGGAGCCGCGACATCATGCCATCTCCAGCAAAGCCGACAGAAAGAAGGGCATCCTCTACACCGTTTCCGAAACAGACCATCCCGAAACTCCCATGAGTCGGGAGCCAGGATGGAACGTGTGGGAACGTCCACCTGACAAGCAGGATCCACGGAAACATCCGGCCGTTTCAATGCAGCAAGTGTGAGGCTCTTACGATAAGAGCAAGCACTGCGCCTACCACAAGTCGTACGACCACGACATAAGGGAATGTAAGCAGCTCCACGAGACTCTGGTCACCAGCTTCCTCAGCGGAAACGCAGAAATCGATCACCCAAAGAAGCATAATCAAAGTAAAAGTTGGAGTAAGAACAAGGATAAAAAGAAGAAGCTGCAAGGGCAACTTCCCAGCGACTCTTCACATGCGATAAATGAGCCAAGCCATTCCCGAATGAATAATCGACATCGGAGGATGAGAAGCCACGTTCCTGACGCAAGATTCTCACCATCTGAGCGGGACCGTTGCCCTCGGGACTCCGTGCCATTTTGTCAGAACCTATCAATTTGCGAGAGACGATTAAACGCTTCAAAGCGCAAAAATTATCGCCGGAAGACGCCAGACACCTCATCGCCATAAGCGGCCATACCAGAAGTTTGGCCTCACAGAAGAACGATCAGACCAAACCTCAAGACCTACGGGACAAACTTAACTCGCTCACAGTCGACCTCCGCGCGAAGCTTAACCGATCGAAGAACACACCAAAAACTAGCAAGAAGGCTGAGGACCTAATGACATATGTTTGATTTTAAGTCGGCCGAACGGTTTGCAGTCTCCCAGGCGAATCGGCGTGATCATGGGCAGATCGCCCCCTTGCACTGGACATGTGTGCTCAGTAAAGGACTATCGCCGACAGGCTCAATTCGTAGAACGGTGGCCGACGATTCCGGAAAAAGATCCACAGATCACCTTTTCGGCAGCAGACGCAACATGAGTCCATATGCCGCATAACAACTCACTCCTAGTTGAACTTGGCATTGCAGACTGCGACGTGACAAAGGTGTTAATCGACACTGGGAGTTCGGTAGATTTAATCTTCACAGGGACGTTAAATAAAATGGGAATCGACCTTCGATCAATGAAACCATCTACTCGGACGCTCACTGGCTTCAACGGTTCCTCAGAAGCCATGATGGCAACCATCCGACTAAGTGTCTGCACAAAATGAGTCACCAAGAATGTGAAGTTCTCAGTTATCAAAGTCGACGTACCCTACAACGTGATCCTCAGAACCTTGTGGATTCACTCAATGAAAGCCGTTCCCTCGACTTATCACCAATGCATAAGGTTTCAAGGAGTCGACAGAGAAATCGTGACCCTGCGCGGCAACCAAGAGGCATCTCGCGACATCCTCGTCGCTAAGGTAAAGTCACTACAGCGAAATGCCCACATTAACAATGTGGCCAAACCAATTTAGAAAATCTTCCCCATGAAGGAGGAAGTCGTTGAGATCAACTTTGATAGCACTGACGCAATGAAGTTCTTTCGGATCGGCGCTTTCCTTAACAACCCTCTGAAAGAGTAACTCATCTCCTTTCTCGCCGACAACGCCTCGACCTTCGCATGGTCCGCCTATGACATGAAAGGAATCAATATAAAAGTCACTATCCACGAACTCAACGTCGACCCGACGTACAAACCGGTCCGCCAGAAAAGGTGCAAGTTGGGCTTAGAGCACATTAAAGCCGTCAACGACGAGGTCGAGCATTTGCTCGCCGCCGATTCGATTGCCGAAGTCTGTTACCCTGATTGGATCTCCAACCCGGTTGTCGTAAAAAAGAAAACCAGAAAATGGCGAGTCTGCATAGATTTCACCGATCTCAACAAAGCATGTCCCAAAGATAGCTTCCCCCTCCCGCATATCGATCGACTCGATGAATCCACAGCTGGCAACGAGCTTCTAACGTTCATGGACGCCTTCTCCGGGTATAAAAAAATCATGATGCACCCTGACGATCGAGAAAAGACATCTTTCATTACGGTTCATGGGATATACTGCTACAAGGTCATGCCCTTCAGCCTAAAGAATGCAGGAGCAACATACCAGCGTTTGGTCAATAAGATGTTGGCCGAGAAACTCGGTACCACGATGGAAGTATACATCGACGACATGCTCGTTAAATCCCTGCAAGCATCTGACCACCTCAACCACTTGCGCGACTGCTTTACGACTCTGAACCAATACGACATGAAGCTTAACCCGGCTAAATGCACTTTCGGAGTAACGTCCAGAGAATTCCTCATCTACATTGTCACTCAGCGAGGAATTGAAGCTAACCCGAAACAGATCTCTGCTATACTAGAGCTCCCAAGCCCTAAGAATAGCATGGAAGTTCAACGACTGACAGAACGCATCGCAGCACTTAACCGCTTCATCACGTTCAACGGATAAATGCTTACCATTCTACGACCTCCTGCGGGGAAACAAGCGATTTGCCTGGGATGACAAATGCGAGGAAGCGTTCGCCCAACTTAAGGAGTACCTTACGAAACCACCGGTACTGGCGAAACCGGACCATGGCAACATTCTGTTCTTGTACATCGCTGTCTCGGCTACTGTAGTTAGTAGCGTTCTGGTGAAGGAAGACCGTGGCGAGCAAAAACCCATCTTCTATATGAGCAAGCGGATGATAGATGCGAGACTCGATACTCAACACTCGAGAAACTCGCGCTCGCTGTTATTACTTCTCCTAGGAAGCTCCGTCCTTATTTCTAGGCACACTCCATCGTCGTTCTCACGAATCAGCCACTGCGGACCGTTATGCAGAATTCCAACCAGTCAAGTCGCCTCCCAAGTGGGCCGTTGAAATAAGCGAGTACGACATCTCCTACAAGGGCCGACCCGCCGCAAAATCCCAAGTCCTCGCCGGCTTTATCATCGAACTTACCCCCGAACTCGAGCACGACTTGGCGTTGCCAAGCAAGAATTGGATCCTCCACGTTGACGGTTTGTTCACTAACAAGGGATCCAGAGAGGAGTGCAGTTTCAATCACCAATTGGGGAACTCATTCGCCAATCCTTCAGCTTAGGCTTCCCAGCCTCCAACAACGACGCTGAGTACGAGTCCCTCATCGCAAGCCTTCATCTTACCAGAGCCGTGCATGCCAATCGACTGAGCGCTTACTGTGACTCCCAACTCGTGGCGAGTCAGTTCAACGAGGAGTACGACGCACGCAACAAGCATATGTACGCATATCTTAGGGTGGTCAAAGAATTTGAGTTCTTCGAACTCACAAAGGTACCCCAAGGAGAAAACGTATGCGCCGACACGCTCGCGGCTCTCGGCTCTCGGCAGCAAGCTGAGGGACCAAGTCAAACGCACGATCCCAATTCATCGAATCAAAAAAAACAAGCATTTCCCTCACAGAGGATCAAGAACCACAACGTGTTCCCACGGTCGACTACATGGCGATCGACGGAACCGGCTGACCGACGACCGAAGAAACTGAGCTAGATTGGTGAACCCCCTTTATCGATTTCTTAAGGGAAGGTAAGTTACCTATAGATAAGTGGATAGCAAGGAGAATCAAAGCTCGAAGCGCCTGCTATGTTTTTTTCAACGGCAACCTCCATCGTTACACGACAAACAAGGTGCTTCTGAAATGCATACACGGCGAGGAAACCAGGCTAGTCATTGCCGAGACACACAAAGGAGCAGCATACAACCACTCTGGTGGACGGTCCCTCGCAATCAAAGTCCGAAACCTAGGTTTTTTCTGGCCTACCATGAATGCCGATTATGAAAGCTACGCCAGGCGCTGCGACATGTGTCAGAGGCATGCCTCGACAATCCATTGTCCGACCGAGACGCTCCGCCATGACCGCCATGTATCCCTTCATGCGCTGGGCAATGGACATCATCGGTCCAATGACAAATTCGAGACAGCGGTGCTTCGTCCTTGTCCTCACAGACTACTTCACAAAATGGATCGAAGCTGGGGCGTTTGTCTCAATATCGGATAGGGAGGTCCAGAACTTCGTCTGGAAGAACATCATTTGCCGGCATGGATTACCCTACGAGATCGTTGCGGACAATAGGTCACAATTTATTTCTGAGACCTTCCAAGGCTATTGCAATCGCTGGAGAATCCGGCTCAACACCGCCAGCCCCCGATACCCCCAAAGCAACGGTTATGCTGAGTCTTCGAACTAAACGATAATTATCGTTTTAAAGAAAAGGCTCGATCTAAAGAAGGGGCACTGGGCCGACGAACTCGACGGCGTCCTCTGGTCTCATCGAACAACACCTGGAGGAGCGACCAAAGTCACGCCATTTTCCCTCGCCTACAGAATCAAGACAATGGCGCCTGCAAAAGTAAACGTAACAAGTCTACGACGCTCGATCATGTCCCTTCACATGGAACTAAACAGCGAGATGCTACTTGATGGAATCGACGCCATCAAGGAAAAGCGCGACCAGGCACTCTTCCGAATCCAGAACTACTAGAATCAGATTAAGAAATACTACAACCAGAAGGTCAAATCATGCCAACTCGAACTCGGCAATCTCGTCCTCCGCAAGGTGTTCCAGAACACGAAAGAGTGAAAAACCAGTAAACCCGGGGCCAATTTGGAAGGACCATACAAAATCACTCAGATCGTCAAACCCGGCGTCTACTGACTCGAGACACAGAGCAGCGAGGCAGTACTAAGGGCATGGAACTCCATGCACCTCAAGCGATACTATACTTAATACAACACCACACGGCACACCCCGAGCGAATGATAGTACGCCACTTTCGCTTGGTTCGCCACACAAAAAACACCGAGTAAATGCGCCAACAAGCCACTTTTACTCGGGAAAAATGAACTACGAATGGCTTGATCCTCTCATAGAGGTACATAGGAAGCCCGTAGCTGGGTCCAGTTATAACAACAAAACACTCTAATCTTCATGAAGGAGATTCTCGGAGACGAACGAACACTTCTCGTCAAGTCTGACGAGACGACCTTCTTTCGGACAAGCGATGATAGCGACCAAGCATTTTGGGTGAATCCAAGCTTTGGGTCACGCCCTAACACTCGCGCCCAACACTCGGACACGTCCTGATCAGACAATAGTCCGACATGGGAACCTAGTTGATCAACGATCAACCGAGCGAATAATTTTCATTTTCATTAATAACATTCAAACGTGGTCTGGCCAGCCAATAGACTTTGTCAATTTACTTTAATGCAAATTGAGAACCTTTATCTCGCTTGCCTAAATTCACGACGGATCCAATAGTTCCTAGGCAAATTTTTAATAAAGACGACCGAATTACGTCATAACAATCCGATCGAAACAAAGTCGCCAGGACGACATAACCAACTATCTCACACAAGATACGTTTGCCACAATTTATTTAAGCAACGAAACAAACGGATTATTTCCGAAAACACTTGAATAATTCTTGGCGGTCCAGAGCTGATTAAACAAAAAGGAAGAGAAAGACATTGGTAAAACAAAGGAAAAAGGGGTTCTCATTCCACGAGGATCACTGAACCTGAACTTACAACCAAGACTAACATCCAGTGGCCGAACAAAGGCGCACTCCCTCGCTAAAAACGACCAGACAGCCCTGGCGCGCTCTATCGAGTCGTGTCCGGGCAAACCTTGAATCGACAGCGACCGGTCCGCTTAATCAGCAGACTTCCTCCCGCCAACCAGACGCAACAAGGACATGCGCGGCCATTCTACCGCTCCACCCCAACTATTTCAAGACCAGAGCCTACAAATCCACTGAGATTGATCGGAGCAATCATCAATGGACTAGGGGGAACTTACTGTAGGAGGTGGATTTCATCCCCTTGCAAGGCCCATGAAATAGCCCATTAGAACTAAAGCTTCCCGGCTCGGCTCCCGGCTCAGCGCGAGAGACCATCTCGTTTGAGCTCATGACTGCTTTGGATCATCTCCGCGCGTTCTACCGGCTTACTAGGACGACTAGAAACAGCTCGTCCGCAGAAGTGCTCATTCGGCCCGTTCGAGTGGAAGCCCATTAGGTTGAGCCGAATTAGGGTATCCATCGAGGAAAACGTCTATATAAGGAAACGAGAGAACAGAGAAAAGGGTATCCGAAAGGGGATACATACACAAGACGGCTAGAACTAGAGTTTTGATTTATACTCTTCTTGTCGATCTATTTCTCTGTTATAACTTTCCGGCGGCCGGGTCATCGCCGGCCTTTGGAAGACTCATCAAGACCTCTTGTAAACGTTTGTTGATTTATAAAACACCTTTATCAGTTCCACAATCGAGTTAGGTCCAAACCGTCTGTGTCGACCAAACTCTGATTAAACAAACAAGAGGTTCAAAACATCTTCAAATGTTCTCACTGGAAGCAAAAGTGCCAAATCCAAAACATCAATTCTGTTTCTGTCATCCACTCAAAGCTCAACATGTAACATATTTCTCTTTCAGACACAACAATATATAAAATAGAAAAAACCATTCATAATTTTTGTCTTAATCTGACCAGTAGAGAAACAATTCAAAATAATACCACATGACATGAGAAAAATGAAATAAAACAAAATTAAAAAATCTATACAGAAAGAGTTTGACTCGGTGTCTATAATAGACTCTTTACTTTTCAACAATCCTTTATAACATAAAAAAGTTATTAACCACTTCCTCTTCATATATTCATGCTTCTCATGATTTGTTCTGAAAGACTGCAACTATTCAACTCTCTGATTTTTTAAATAATCATCCAATCCACCTGGCGAACATTATTTTGCTTGATGCGTTAAGGTAAATACTATCTCAAAGCGTTGCTGAAGTAATGCTTCCACGTCTTCAAAACGAATCTGTCTTTTTAAAAATTTCTCTGTTTGTTTCTTCTTCATCCTCCAAAAGCTTCGATCTTCCTTCTCTGGGTCATCAGAGTTTGAGCTAACTTAGCTAAAGCTTCGATCTTTCTTTTCTGGGTCACCAGAATTTGAGCTAACTTAGGTAAAGTTGCGATCTTTCTTATCTGGGTCGTCGTAATTTGAGCTCAGATCATGGGCAACTGTTTTGCCAAGAACCATGGATTGGTAAGCCTCAGCAAAACGGGCAGACCAGATCAGTTGAAGGAGGGACCCACCAAGATCCGCCGTCGTATACTCCACAGACGAGAAGCCAGACGCCGGAGAAACCAGCCTCCGGGACCAACCAACCGCCGTCGTGGAGAGCAGCGGCGGCAGCACCAGTACCAAGCCCCAAAGCGGCAAAGAGCAACTCCATTCTAGAGAACGCTTACGAAGACGTGAAGCTGTTCTACACACTGGGGAAGGAGCTAGGACGAGGGCAGTTCGGTGTAACGTATCTATGCACGGAGAACTCCACGGGGAAGAAGTACGCTTGCAAATCTATCTCGAAGAAGAAGCTGGTGACGAAAGCTGATAAGGATGATATGAGGAGAGAGATTCAGATAATGCAGCATTTGAGTGGGCAGCCTAATATTGTGGAGTTTAAAGGGGCTTATGAGGATGAGAAGGCTGTGAATCTGGTGATGGAGCTTTGTGCTGGTGGTGAGCTGTTTGATAGGATCATTGCCAAGGGGCATTACAGTGAGAGAGCTGCTGCTTCTGTGTGTAGACAGATTGTGAATGTTGTTAAGATTTGTCATTTCATGGGTGTGTTGCATAGAGACTTGAAGCCTGAGAATTTCTTGCTTTCTAGTAAAGATGACAAGGCTTTGATCAAGGCTACTGATTTTGGCTTGTCTGTCTTCATTGAAGAGGGTAATTTAAACAAACTTTATTTCTTCTTTCCTGTTTATTGATGGAGCTGAATGATCATGGATGATGTTGATTGTTTCTAGGACACAGGAATCATGGAACATAGTTTTGGTTATATTACTTGTGTCTTGTTTGTCCTTGGTTCTATGATTTGCATTGAGTTGATGTTTCTTACTGCTTATCATTTGGCTGTTTTGACTTCTAATTATCTACAGGAAAAGTATATAGAGATATCGTTGGGAGTGCATACTATGTAGCTCCTGAAGTCTTGCGTCGTAGATACGGGAAAGAAGTTGATATATGGAGTGCTGGAATCATATTGTACATTCTACTCAGTGGTGTACCCCCGTTTTGGGCTGGTAACGCTATATTCTCTCTCTGTTCACTCTCTTTTTTTGATTCATAGGTTGCATAGAGGAGCTGGTATATAAACAAAGGTTGTTGCTGATTCATCTGTCTTATCATGGATATGTAGAAACCGAGAAAGGGATATTTGATGCTATATTGGAAGGCCAAATCGACTTTGAAAGCCAGCCATGGCCATCAATCTCCAACAGTGCCAAAGATTTGGTGCGTAGAATGTTGACTGCTGATCCGAAAAGGCGGATTTCTGCTGCTGATGTTCTTGGTAAGTAGCCTGTGAATGATAGAATTCTTGAAACATTGTTGCAGAACCAAGAAGTCTAGTTACCATTATAAGTTCCTTCTTGATTCTGGGACCTGATTGACTGTTTTGTGCAGAGCATCCATGGCTTAGAGAAGGTGGAGAAGCATCGGACAAGCCTATTGATAGTGCTGTTCTGTCAAGGATGAAACAATTCAGAGCAATGAATAAGCTAAAGAAACTTGCTTTAAAGGTGACTTACAAGACTCAGAATATGAATTGTGTTTGCTTGTCCTTCTCGTTGTGCTAACAGTGAGATTCGAAACAGGTCATTGCGGAGAATATCAACACTGAAGAGATCCAAGGATTGAAGGCAATGTTTGCTAACATAGACACAGACAACAGTGGTACAATCACATATGAAGAACTAAAAGAAGGTTTAGCCAAATTAGGATCTAAACTCACAGAAGCAGAAGTGAAGCAGCTCATGGATGCTGTAAGCTGGTCCTTTGCATCCAACTTTTTTAGAAAGTAAATAAAAACTAATAACCCTTATTTCCATGAAAAACTTAGGCTGATGTTGACGGGAACGGGTCAATAGATTACATTGAGTTTATTACTGCAACTATGCATAGACACAGGCTTGAAAGTGATGATAATCTTTACAAAGCCTTCCAGCATTTTGACAAAGATGGCAGTGGGTAAGAGAACAACTTCTTCTCGGTTATGTTGTTCTGTAGTTATAGAAATAGATGGTGAGTGTCCTCTTTTGCATCAATACAGATACATTACAATAGACGAGCTGGAAGTAGCATTGAAGGAATATGGAATGGGAGATGACACAACAATCAAAGAGGTTCTCTCAGATGTTGACTCTGATAACGTAAGTTAAACATCTCTTTGTCTTCTTCTTCTTTCTAGAAAACTAGTCTTAGCCCATAATGTCTTTATACTTCTCACGCAGGATGGTAGAATCAACTATGAAGAGTTCTGCGCAATGATGAGAAGTGGAAATCCACAACAGCAACAACCTCGGCTGTTCTAGGGGACATTGCTCATGTGATTTTCAACTCAATTTTTTGTTTGTTGTTTCCTGTAAAACCGGGGATTCTCAAGATGAAAAGGAGAGAGGGTTTGTATCTAATCAAGAAAGTGAGGAGCTGTATTGATATTTATTCAGACGAAAAGAGGAAGATACCCAAAACTTTGATTGCTTTGTGTTTTGTACTTCTCTTCTGTTTTGTTCTTTTGCGTTCGTTTCCAAGAGAGAAAGAGAGAGGTTTCATTTTAAAAAAAAAAGATTATGATTTTAACAGTGTTTTATTAACCTGTACGAAAGATTTGAAACACAAACCAACTCCAATTCTCCGACAACATCACACAGACAAAGGTACAGTTTAGAGCTTGCCGTTCTTTCAGATACCTGATGCCTCTGCTCTTGCCGGTACTGCAAAAGACTATCATCAAGATATACACATACTGTTTTTGCCTGTCTTTCATATACCTGATGCCTCTTGTCAGTGAGATGTGTCAGAGAGAAGCACAAATACGAGACTAAGTACCTGTGAATGCTTCAGAAGCACACAATTCCTCTGTTTAAGCTCATTGATAACATGTTTGCTTAAAGAGTTTTTTTTTTTGACTTGTTAAATAATTATAAGTTTACATAACTAAGCAGCTGGATTACTTCTCTTGCGGAAAGCAATGGTTTTGTTTAGAAATACATTAACCGATATATATACCAACAACCAAGCTCTTATAAACATCTACCTAGAAAATCACTACATAGTATCATCAGTCAGAGCCAAAAAGATGTTTCGTATGTTAACTTCCCATCACATGATGCAGCTGGTTCCACACAACAAAGTTGTTTGCTTGATCTACAGTAGGAGATGATTTGTCATCCTGGGGTGGTCTCTACATTAACTTGTTTCTTCCATCTGTGAAGGCCATGATAAATTCACATCATTGCTTACAAGAGCTATGTCTATATAGCATCACCTCCCGTACTGACCTTGTGTTCATAGCTAGCTTGTCATACAAACATGTTTGGTGTTTGTATGCGGCATAGATAGCGAGAGAGGATCATATTCAGAGAATCCCGGTTACCTTGTAAACCTTGAAAGACAAAATGGAGTTTAGATTATATGTACTTGTAAATGGCCGAACCTAGAAAGAGAGAGAGAGAGAGAGAGAGAGAGAGAGAGAGAGAGAGAGAGAGAGAGAGAGAGAGAGAGAGAGAGAGAGAGAGAGAGAGAGAGAGAGAGAGAGAGAGAGAGAGAGAGAGAGAGAGAGAGAGAGAGAGAGAGAGAGAGAGAGAGAGAGAGAGAGAGAGAGAGAGAGAGAGAGAGAGAGAGAGAGAGAGAGAGAGAGAGAGAGAGAGAGAGAGAGAGAGAGAGAGAGAGAGAGAGAGAGAGAGAGAGAGAGAGAGAGAGAGAGAGAGAGAGAGAGAGAGAGAGAGAGAGAGAGAGAGAGAGAGAGAGAGAGAGAGAGAGAGAGAGAGAGAGAGAGAGAGAGAGAGAGAGAGAGAGAGAGAGAGAGAGAGAGAGAGAGAGAGAGAGAGAGAGAGGAGAGAGAGAGAGAGAGAGAGAGAGAGAGAGAGAGAGAGAGAGAGAGAGAGAGAGAGAGAGAGAGAGAGAGAGAGAGAGAGAGAGAGAGAGAGAGAGAGAGAGAGAGAGAGAGAGAGAGAGAGAGAGAGAGAGAGAGAGAGAGAGAGAGAGAGGAGAGAGAGAGAGAGAGAGAGAGAGAGAGAGAGAGAGAGAGAGAGAGAGAGAGAGAGAGAGAGAGAGAGAGAGAGAGAGAGAGAGAGAGAGAGAGAGAGAGAGAGAGAGAGAGAGAGAGAGAGGAGAGAGAGAGAGAGAGAGAGAGAGAGAGAGAGAGAGAGAGAGAGAGAGAGAGAGAGAGAGAGAGAGAGAGAGAGAGAGAGAGAGAGAGAGAGAGAGAGAGAGAGAGAGAGAGAGAGAGAGAGAGAGAGAGAGAGAGAGAGAGAGAGAGAGAGAGAGAGAGAGGAGAGAGAGAGAGAGAGAGAGAGAGAGAGAGAGAGAGAGAGAGTTGACTTGGGCAGTTCTGCTAGGCAAAAATACCTCTAAGCAATTTCTTTGACCATCAGTTCTACGCAAATGTGGTTTTGGTTCAAAATAGTGAACAGACCACATCCTTATTTCAATAAGAATTAGGACTCATGACAATAAACTATGTGAAAATTACATAGCTCTTGCTAATGGACCATTGGTCCTCCGTTAGAGGTCCTTCACCCCCATATTTTGCTTCATCAGAGTTCAGTATCATTTGCAGATTCCAGGTAATATTATCAGGTGAAATGCATACGAAAACCTTATAGTAATGAAAGGCTCTTATTGTGATGAATGAAGTGAGAAATTTGATGGGTGGAAGTTAAAGATAAATAGGAATCCCTCTCGAATGAAATTACCTGTAGATGATGAACATTTAGTTGACTTGTAAGCAGATTGTCAAAATCCTTTCATTTTTATTCATATTTTGGCAGTCTCATTTTGCTAACCTATACTGTAATCATCTTACTTCGTAATTCTGTAAATGTGTTTTGAGCATCTCCATTACGATACAGGATCTGCAATTGGTTCTTTTTGCACTAGCTAGAAATTATTGTGTATAAAGGCATATGCAAACACTCATGCCAGTGCATTTCAAGAAATCCGAGAAGCCAATTCAGTAAGTATTTTGAAAGATCACTGAAAGTACCATATTTGCATCATTGACATGGTTGATTCTTGGGAGACCTCTTGAAAGGATGCCCTTGCTTTTATCCAAGTCCATTAGCTTCTAAAAATAAAGAATGAGATCAGTAACTATGAAACATTTCTTCTGATCCAAGAGGAAATAGGGTTGCAACTTTTTCTACTCCTTACATGTAAAGATAACAATTCTAAGTACATTTATAGAGAATCAAGATATATATATATATATATATATATAGTTGCCACTAAGCATCATCGGCAGTAAACCCTTTTTATGGTCAAGTTTTTGAGCATTCTTGATAACATTCATTCGCCTCCTTCCAGTATTGAACAGCTATGACAGTTTACATACAGAAGCTGTTTTTCAGAAGGTTAACAAATTGATGGATATAAAAGCATTACTTCTATAAGAGTACCTTGTCAAAGGAAAACAATTGAGGATGGATTCCACTTTCCAGCAGTGGTTAGCCAGTGAAAACGAGAAGTTATTGCTCTGAGTAGGAAACTCAACCCGCTGACAAAAAGATGAAACGTCAGAAAAATGAAGTTGATGTTTGTAGAACAGTGAGAACATTGAAGAGTTACCTCAGGATGTCCAAATACATTTCCCATAAAGTTGAGGCCACCACTCGTAAAGTGATAAGTCTAATCATCTGGTTTAAGTAAAGACAAGAAACGAAGCTTTCAGAATTCAAGTGAAACAATATAATGAATAAACACATCATGGAGAGTAAACAAATAGAACAATCAGTGAGCTGGATGCAGTTCGTTTTCAGGAGTTAGGAATAACAAAATCTTTTCAGCTAACCATTTTGGATACTAAAGAAAGGATACCTTATTAAGTGAACTCCCCAGTCTGGCAATTCTCTTCCTCTAGGACAACCATTTTGGACTCTACTATTCAGCAAATGAACACCCTCCTGATATGGACTGGTGGGGAAGTAGAGTGCAACCCAAAAGTAAGTGGTTAGTAGATATCATAAAATCTTTAAGACATCTAAAGTTACATAGTAAATACTTGGTTGTGACTTACGGCATAGCTGATCATCTTATCTGCATATTCTTTGTTAGCTTGGCACCAATGTACTAACAATCTTCTTCTTCTTCTGCTGGCGTGGTTTGTCTTGGTTGTTGGATTAAACTCGAAATTAACTTAAAGAGCAAGTTATTGGATGTCCTAATCTATTTTGGTTTTGTGCTTGTTTTAGGAGTTATCTAAAATAAGGAAATATTGTTTGGGAGTTATCTAAACAATAAGGGAAGGTGTACGTGAGTTTGATTGAGATAGCTTTGGTTTTGAAAGAGTTTTCAAATCTTGAATAAAAGAGAGTTTATACTTTTGTTCTTCGCTTATCAAACACACACTTTTCGATTTCTATATTTGGTATCAGAGTTATTGATCTTTCGACCTAAGCAAAACCGAAGAAGGAAATATGAGTGAGATAGTAACGAAGGCTTCGACTTCGAAAGATGGAGGTGGTGGAGGAGCTTCCTCAATACATTGTCCAATGCTCAATTCAACAAACTATGTAGTTTGGGCAATAAAGATGAAGGCAACGTTGAAGGTACACAAGGCTTGGGATGTGGTCGAGACTGAAAATCTTGATGGAGGCTGAAACGATAAAGCGATGGCTCTTCTTTTCCAATCCATCCAGAGACGCTCATTTTACAGGTTGGCGAGCTTGATACATCCAAGAAAGTTTGGGATGCTATCAAGACTCGACACGTAGGTGCATAAAGAGTTAGAGAGGCAAGGTTGCAAGCTCTAATGTCTGAATTCGAGAGGCTGAAGATGAAAGAAACTGAGAATATTGATACCTTTGGAGGAAGACTCGCGGAAATTTCCTCGAAATCGGCAGCTTTAGAAGTTAATATTGAAGAATCAGAACTTGTAAAGAAATTCTTAACAAGCCTTCCAAGAAAGAAATATATATATACATTGTCGTTTCCCTTGAACAAGTCTTGGATTTAAATACAATAAGTTTTGAGGACATCATGGGTTGAATGAAAGCATATAAAGAACAAGGAGAGAATAGCAAACTGATGTATGTGAACACGGAAGGGCAAGCAAACCGTGATTTTAATGAAGAATATCGAAACAGAGGCATGGGCGGTCGATTCTATTCACGAGGAAGAAAGAGAGGACGATTTGGAAACTATAATGGAAACAAAGATCAATCAAAGATAACATGCTTTCCGATGCGATAAATTGGGACACTATGCTTCAAGCTTTCCAGATCGCTTGCTCGAACTAAAAGAAACACACGAAGATGACAAAAGTGAAACACAAGGAGCAGATGAACTCATGCTTCATGAAGAAATATACTTGCATGAGAAAAACGTTGAACCCGAAAAGTATGAAACTAGTGCTGGAGAAGATGTGTGGTATCTTGATAATGGGGCTAGCAATCATATGTCTGGAGACAAGAGATATTTCTCAACTCTTGACGATACTATTACAGGTAAAGTACGTTTCAGAGATGATTCACGCATAGACATCAAAGGGAAAGGCTCGATATCTTTCACAAATATGAATGGAGAGACCATGGTACTAGCTGACGTTTATTTCATACCAGACTTAAAGAGTAATATAGTTAGTCTTGGACAAGCTACAGAGTCGGGCTGTGACATTAGAATGCAAGGAGAACACCTAACGATGCGTGATCACAAGGGAAAAGTACTTGCAAAGGCAACCAGATCGAAGAACCGACTTTATAAGGTACGAATGGGTCTAGTAAACACAGCAACTTGTCTCCATCTATCAACAAAAAGTGAGTCCATCCGGTGGCATGCAAGGTTAGGACATGTGAACTATGAAACAATGAAGTCAATGGTACAAAAGGATTTAGTACATGGCATCTGAAGTGTCAATGTTGACAAAGAAGTTTGTGGATCTTGTCAACATACTCGGAAGGCGTTCCCACAACAATCATCCTTTCGAGCCGAGGATTTACTCTATCTATTGCATGGTGATTTCTGCGGACCGATCTCTCCAAGTACTCCAGCAGGTAATCGATATGTGTTTGTTATCATTATCAATCACTCAAGATATATGTGGACTATGTTACTAAAGGAAAAGAGTGAAGCATTCGGGAAGTTTAAGAAATTAAAATTGGCAATATTGCAAGAAACTAGAAAGAAAATTCAGATTTTCCAAACATATAGAGGTGGAGAATTTGTATCTCAAGAATTCAGTTTGTTCTGTGAAGAGTCTGGGATAAAGAGACATCTTACTGCCCCATATACCCTACAACAAAACGGTGTTGTAGAAAAAAGAAATAGAACACTAATGGAGATGTCTAGAAGTATTTTGACACATACACTTATGCCAAAATATTTTTGGGGAGAAGCAATACGTCATTCGACGTATCTCTTGAATATAATAGCAACAAGAGCGTTAAAAGACAAGACACCGTACAAGATTTTCCGTGGGAAGAATCCGAATCTTAGTCATCTAAGAATTTTTGGGTCCATATGTTATGCCAAAATTGAAAAAAAAAAAATCTTCTAAGGAAACTTGATGATAGATCTTGGATGTTGGTTCATCTTGGCATGAAACCGGGATCAAAATCTTATTGTTTATTTGATTCGAAAGGAAGAAAGATAGCTGTGAGTCGCGACGTAATATTCGACGAAACTAAGAGCTGGGTGTGGAACCAAGAGAACTCAAGATTGAATGGAGAAGAAATTTTTGAGCTCACTCTTGTAGATTACGGAAACCGTGGGCTACAAGAAATTACAAATATAGATGTCACTGAACCTGAAAGTGGAGAAGACGAAACAGATTCACCTCTTGGTGACTCTGGAGACTTAACTCTTCATGAGAAGTCTGTGACTCTTGAAAGGTCTGGACTTCACGCATACAATTCATCAAATCATGAAGAAGACAGTGCTAAAAGAAACACTACTTTAGAAAACATAAAGAATGGTGAATACCGAGAGGAGTATTACGCAACATCAAGCATTACAACCGAGAAGATCAAACATGCAAGTCTCGAGACCTAAGTATCTAGAGGATTATGTTTTGCTTGCCGAAGAAGAAGGTTAGAGGCTATTACTATGTATAAACAATGAACCTTACGACTTTCATGAAGCAAGGAAGTCGAAAGAATGGGTGCTTGAATGTGAAGATGAGATTGCTTCCATTAATAAGAATAAGTGCTGGAACCTTGTTGATCTTCCTTATGGAGTAAAGCCAATTGGTCTCAAGTGGGTATTTAAGTTAAAAAGAAACTCAGATGGAACCATTAACAAGCACAAAGCAAGACTTGTAGCTAAAAGATATGTACATAAGTATGGAATAGATTTTGAAGAAGTTTTTGCTCCGGTGGGAAGACTTGAGACAATAAGATTACTTACAAGTCTCACAGCTACACATGGTTGGGAGGTGGATCATCTCGATGTGAAAACAGCTTTTCTCCATAGAGAATTGAAAGAGACTGTATTTGTATCACAACCAGAAGACTTTGAAGTTAAGGGCAGTGAGAGTAAAGTCTACAAGCTTAGTAAAGCGCTGTACGGATTGAGACAAGCACCGAGAGCTTTGAATAACAAGCTAAATCAAATACTAGTCAAGCTGAAATTCTGAAAATGCATTAAGGAGCCTTTGGTTTATAGAAGAGAAATCAATGGAAATCTCTTGTTATTAGCAATGTATGTTGATGACCTTTTCATTACATGCACAAGTATTAAAGCCATCAATAGTTTTAAAGAGGAGATGAACTCAAAGTTTGAGATGAGTGACCTTGGAAGATTGACATATTACCTTGGAATGGAAGTACACCAACATGAAGATGGGATAACAGTGACTCAACAACGTTACGCCTCTAAAATAATTGAAGACTCGGGAATGGAACACTGTAACGTGACTCATACACCAATGGAGTTGGGGTTATGTCTGTCAAAATCCGAAGACGAGAAAGAGATAGATGCAACGAGATTTAGAAAGAACATTGGATGTCTAAAGTATCTTCTTCATACCAGACCTGATTTATCTTATGCAGTAGGAGTCTTAAGTCGTTATATGCAAAGTTCAAGAGAGTCACATGGAGCTGCAATGAAGCATACTCTTAGGTATTTGCGTGGAACCGTTGAGCTTGGTTTGGTGTTTGAAAGGTCGATTACAATTATACCAAAACTGGTAGGATACAATGACATCAGTCATAACGTTGATTTGGACGATGGGAAGAGTACCAGTGGCCACGTTTTATTTATCTTGGTAAAGGTCCAATCTCGTGGTGTTCACAAAACAAGATATTGTGGCTTTATCATCGTGTGAAGCTGAGTTTATGGCTAGTACAGAGGCAGCAAGTCAAGCTACTTGGTTACATGATCTACTAGGCGAGATCGCAGGTTTCAAGTGTGAAGCGGCGATTATTCGCATAGATAATCGATCAGCTATAGCATTAACAAAGAACAATGTATTTCATGGTAGAAGCAAACACATTCACAGGAGATACCATTTTATTAGAGAATGTGTTGAGAATGGACAAATTGAAGCTGAGCACGTTCCTGGAACTGGACAGAAGGCTGACATCTTGACTAAAGCCCTTGGAAAAACGAAGTTCAAGGAAATGAGAGATCTCATTGGAGTACATGACTTGTCAAAAAAGAACTTCAAATTTAAAGGGAAGAATGTTGGATTAAACTTGAAATTAACTTAAAGAGCAAGTTATTGGAAGTGCTAATCTATTTTGGTGTTGTGTTTGTTTTAGGAGTTATCTAAAATAAGAAAATATTGTTTGGGAGTTATCTAAACAATAAGGGATTAGGACTTTAGAATAGATATAAATAAGACACAATCATGTTATGATTGTTGTGTACGTGAGTTTGATTGAGATAGCTTTGTTTTTGAGAGAGTTTTTAAAGCTTGAATAAAAGAGAGTTTATACTTTTGTTCTTCGTTGATCAAACACACACCTTTAGATTTCTATATTGGTCACCGTCGAAGCAAGTGGTTTTCACCTTGGTAAAATTGATTCCCCGAAACGGTTGTTTGGGTAGAAAGAAAAGAAAATCTGGTTTGATACACTCAGAACTCAACTTACGAGTTCACTCACTCTCACCCCTTCAGAGTTTTTCCTTCACAATTGTACCAAACCGATGGCAAATAAAAACCGGTTCAATCTTAAACTTGATTGATCCCCGAACTACATAAAAGAAAGGTTTCAAATTTCAACGCCGAATGAGGAGGTGATATCTGAGTTTATTATGGGCCGAATGAGGAGGTGAAAAGCCCATCAAGATGTGTATATATATATATAGATATTGCTAGGGTTTCCATCGTCGTCATTGAATCGGCTTTGATATATTTTTTTGACGGCAAGCAACAATGAGATTCAAACCTACCTCTTACCTCAATCCTTATTTTGGTCATGGCCGTAGTCTCCCACGTCGTCCATATGACATCTTTGAATCTCGTTATGCGAAACGGAAGAGGTTGGTCAAGCCCAAGGAGGAGCTTAAGATTGAAAATTCTGATGAGCTAAGCAACTTACCTGAATCTGAAACTCAGGTTTGTAATTCTTTGTAATTTCGTCAGTCCGTTCTGCTTTTATTCACCAGTCTCTGCCTATGTTAATAACAGGATGAGAAGATGTCTGAGGCTACTACCTCCTCGCCACCTCTGTCAAGGTATGGTGATGATTATTGTGATTGATGTTGTTAATTCTTGTAGATCCTTCATATGTTGTGTGTTTTATGACTCAGCTTGCACGAGCAATCCCTCCGCATGGCTGCTTTGGCTTTGGAAAAGAAGATGCTCTTTAAGATGAAGAAACAGAATAAGAAACCAGCACCTTAAGGCATTCGTCGCTATTGAGAGCAAAGCTAGCACCTAAGGCATCCGTTTATCTTATTATCACCAGACACCATCTACTCTGGCTTTCTAATTTCTGTTGTGTTTCCTAATGTTTTCTAAACTTAAAAACTGATAATAAGATCATGTAAGGTTTATCTAATCTCACAAATAAATGTACGAGTAGTATTCAAGGTCTTGTGGTAGTGTATGAGTATTTCTCTAAATGTTCTCGTCTATTTGGAGGTGATCTTAAGCTGATTAATGAACTTATCACACAGCTGAAAATTCATTAACTCGAGCAGTCAAATTTCTTCTTTCGCTGAGATATTATGTTTATGAACGAACAAGTCTGTGTCTTCCTCTGTTTTGCTCATTCACTGTTTATTCTTTCTGCAAACAGCATTTAGGCAACTCTCAAACTGTAATGATCCTAGAATTCAACTGTTTCTAGTCTCGTCGAAAATGCTGAGTTAGCAAATGATCTAAGACGGCAAAGAGTTAGTCAATGAAGCTCATCATTTTAATCGTGGTTGCTGGCTTAAGCTAACACATAAGTTCCCAAAACTGTGGCCCCCTAAGGGGAAGCCACGAAAACATTTGATTCCGGCCTTCTTTTACAATAAGTAAAATTTCAGTACCATTATTTTGTAAATTCTCTTGTATCTTAGTATTAGAATTTGATTTTATGATCAGCAGAATGAAGAACCGTGAAAACTAATAAAGAATAAATGCCAGAATGATTCTGGAAACGAATTTGGAGAGAGAGTAGAGAAATGATTGTAAGAATAAACATAACTCTCCTTATTTCAGTTTATGGTCTTTTCCATAAATTTAAGTAAATATAATTTTATATATTATTTTATTTGATTATGTATATGTGTATATTTTTACTACACTGAAAAGTAAAATAATTTATAACTCTGAAATTTTTTAAAACTAAACTTGATTGTTTTAATATCTGAAATATATTATATATTAAATAGATATAACAAAAACCTGAACACAAATATCTCAAAACACTCTAAAATGAGTTTTGACCAAAAACACATAAGAGATATATCAAAAGATGTTTTATTAAAATATAAGATACACTTATAACTTTACTTTATAAATATAAATAAATATTCAAATAAATAAAATATTTTTATTTTAAAAAAATCAATTCAAGATTATTTTTGCTTTTTTTCATTTTAAAATTCGATTTCTTCAAACTATTTTAAAAATTGTTATTATAAAGTCAAAATCTTAATTATATAACTTAAAATTATAAAAACTGCATCCTTAATTTAAACTCTAAGTCTAGATTAGTTAATCCTAGAAGTGTAAGTGTCTTTTAACTTTTTCAATGAAACATATTTTGATTTTGACTATTGTATGCTTTATTTGTGATTAAAATTATTTTAGAGTTTTTAGGATATTTTTCAAGAACTAATTAAGTCATAATTATAGTCAAATTTTTCACTATTACTTATATAAGTTCTCAGTTCTCAATATAAGAAATTGTTCATAAATGATTTAAAATTTGTTTTGATTTTAGGATCAATACTGAGTATCCATTTTTATTTTTGATATTAGAAACTATTCTGTCTTTTTTTCGTCTGCTTGGCTTTTCATTATATGGTTATTAAAAAATTAATTTTTTATATGTTATAAAAAATGGTAGTAAAAAATTGTATTTATACAACGATGAACAATATAATAACGATGAGAATACGCATGAGAATCATGTTATTACTCTTGTTTCATGTGGCAAAGCGAATTCCAAACTAAAAAAAATTATAATTATAAATAACATTCTACAATGTGTAAGAAAAGATGAATGCGCTGAACTGAAACTTAATCAACTAACATCAATGTGTAAGAGTCTATATACCAGCAAGTGGTCACATTAATTTAAGAAGGAACTTGGCTAAATGATATACATTGAGTATTTACTCATGCATATGTTTTTTTCTCCTCAATCCATTTTGGATTCTCCATAGCTAAATTGAAATACTGATCGGCTCTGTTCGCATCCAAACTCTTTTGCTCGAAGAAACAAACACGTTACCGGTTAAGGAAGAGTTCCAACTGGAGAATGACTAATAACTTGGAGAAGGAATAAACTTTGAGACTATAGAGTCTTTCTCAGATTTAAGAGTTTCAATTGTGATGCCTTCAAATAAGAATAGCGTTATGTGCATCTAGTTTAAGAACATATCAAAAGCTTACAGTTTACAATATGATTTCAAAACCATCATAGTCAAAGTCCAATTATTTTCTATGCAAAGTAGGATGAGTTTTAGGAATGAGAGCACATGAAAACATAGCCATCATATAAAGTTTGAAACTGGTGGAGTTGGAAGAGTAGATTAGCTTTAAATTACTCCAAGAATTAAAAGTTCTTCATGAATGTTATTGGTGAAACTGTGAATCGGCATAGACGATAGCAAAATTGTTTTTATATGAGAGGGAAGAAGAAAAAGTTGGTGAAAGAGGGTGACGATTGCTTGTCACATTTTAGCTATATTTTATTAAATTAATAAAAAAAATCCCATTAAAAACCTCTAAAGTGGTCATTATTTCCACTTTAAACCTTCAAACTTTAACTTCCATAATAAACTCTCACATTAATAACATTCTTAACAAAAACTATAAAAATGGTTCACGTGTTTTCTTTATTATCATGGACATAATTATAAACACTGTTGACATGATGCTCAACTCCATAAATTTTACTTAAATATATATTTATTAAAATTAATTAATTTGCTAGCAAACATATTTTTATTTTATTTATATATAAATTAATTTAAAATCTATTTTTTGTCAACTAATTTAAAGTATTTAATCGGCTTATTGTGTAGAGCAGCCGTAAAGATTCAAGAAAAAAAAAATAATAACAAAAACTCTAAAGAGAAAACCAAAAAGTAAGGAAAACAATTGTGTATGTTAGAGACGATAGAAAGTAATGATATTCTTAATATTTTAATCTTCTTAATCCATATTTGTGTGTCCTAACTCCTAATGTATGGTGCTTCTTCAGTTTTTATTTTTATTTATGGAGCTTTCTAAAAGTTATTGATAACCATTTCAGTTTATTTTGATTTGTAAGAGTAAAATAGTTCTAGGTTGATAAATATTTCGTATATGAATTGTATATTATGATAAATTTTATTTGCTTACACTGCAACGAAGAGGAGACAATGAAAAAAAATTGGTTTATTAAAAAGACAAAATTTAATGAATTTTATGATTTAGTAAAACAAACTGGGTTAATATGTGTTTATAATTTTGTCCATCATAATAATAAAGAAACACTTAAGCAACTCTTATTGTTTTTGTTAAGAGTGTTATTAGTTTGAAGGTTAATTATGAAAATTTACTAAAATCTCTTTTTTTCAACTAATTTAAAATATTTAATCGGCTTATTGTGTAGAGCAGTCGTAAAAATTCAAGAAAAAAATAATAACAAAAACTCTAAAGAGAAAACCAAAAAGTAAGGAAAAAAATTGTGTATGTTAGAGACGATAGAAAGTAATGATATTCTTAATATTTTAATCTTCTTAATCCATATTTACGTGTCTTAACTCCTAATGTGTGGTGTTTCTTCAGTTTTTATTTTTATCTACGGAACTTTCTAAAAGTTATCGATAACCATTTTAGTTTATTTTAATTTTTAAGAGTAAAATAATTTTAGGTTGATAAATTCTTCGTATATGAATTGTATATTATGATAAATTTTATTTGTTACACTGTAACGAAGAGGGGACAATGAAAAAAAATTGGTTTATTAAAAAGACAAAATTTGAATAAAGTATATGTTTAATATGTGTTTATAATTTTGTTCGTCATAATAATAAATAAACACTTAAGCTACTCTCATTGTTTTTGTTAAGAGTATTATTAGGTTGAAAGATTATTATGAAAATTTAAAGTTTGAATATTTAAAGTGGAAATCATGACCACTTTAGAAGTTTTAATGAGATTTTTTTATAAATAATGATCAATATTTAGTGTTTCTTTTTGCAATAAAATATTACAAATTTTAATGACATGGCAATTTAACAACATATTATTGGCTGATTTTATTTGATGATGTGGATAGCTTAGAAGTTGAGGACAATATTTAGTGTTTCTTTTTCCAATAAAATATGACAGATTTTAATGACATGGCAATTTAACAACATATTATTGGCTGATTTTATTTAATGATGTGGATAGCTTAGAAGTTGAGGATATTCCCCTTTTAGTATAGTAAATAGTTGTCATAACTCCTAATGTGTGGTACTTCTTCAGTTTTTATTTTTATTTGCAGAGCTTTTTTTTTAACACAATTTGCAGAGCTTTCTAAAAGTTATCGATAACCATTTTAGTTTATTTTAATTTTTAAGAGTAAAATAATTCTAGGTTGATAAATTATTCGTATATGAATTGTATATTATGATAAATTTTATTTGTTACACTGTAACGAAGAGGGGACAATGAAAAAAAATTGGTTTATTAAAAAGACAAAATTTGAATAAAGTATATGTTTAATATGTGTTTATAATTTTGTTCATCATAATAATAAATAAACACTTAAGCTACTCTCATTGTTTTTGTTAAGAGTATTATTAGGTTGAAAGATTATTATGTAAATTTAAAGTTTGAATATTTAAAGTGGAAATCATAACCACTTTGGAAGTTTTAATGAGATTTTTTTATAAATAATGATCAATATTTAATGTTTCTTTTTGCAATAAAATATGACAGATTTTAATGACATGACAATTTAACAACATATTATTGGCTGATTTTATTTCATGATGTGGATAGCTTAGAAGTTGAGGATATTCTCCTTTTAGTATAGTAATAATATTTATACAAAAATGAAAGAGAGAAGGAATCAACAATACACTGATTCATAGACTGTATTATGACCCAACAACTTTCTTTGTAGCAAATTTGGATTTGAATTTAAACTTAACCTTTGCAGTTGGTTAACTTAACTCCAACTGTCTTCTTGAGCTTCTTGAGGTTAGGTTAGGTTAGGCGACACAACCTCTCTGCTTTGCATTGCAACCTAAGTTAGGTCATAGATAACACTCCTTAGGTTTAGGCAGACATAAATTGTTTTTATTGGCCAAATTGTTTCTTCTTTATTCTTTTCCTTTCTTTGGTTCTTCATTTCAATACTCCCCCTCAAGTTTGACCCAAGAGACTGGTCAAACTTGGAAACACGAAGAACTTCTCTCATTAAAACTTTAGTATACAAAACTCCGTGAAACAAAAATACACTAAGGAAAAAGAGTAGGGCCTTCATGTTAGGAGAGTCATTGAGAAGTGAAGTATATGAGTCTCAACTAAGAGTTTATGAACTCACAGACTTTGATGTTTCTTGCCTTGGTGAAGATGTTAGCTAGTTGGTCTTCACTTCTGGTGTAACAAGGTAAGATGATTTGCTTCTCTACTACTTGTCTGACCTTGTGATAGTCCACTTCAAAATGTTTAGTTCTCTCATGAAAGACTGGGTTACTTTCAATATGAATGACAACTTGATTGTCACAATGCATGGTGATTGGTGATGAAGTCTCAATTTCCAAGTCACTAAGCAATCCCTTGAGCCATATCAACTCGTTTGTAAGATTCTTCATAGCCCTATACTCAGCTTCAACACTTGAGAATGACACAATTTTCTGCTTCTTACTCTTCCAAGTAATCTCTCCTGATCATGAACATTTGAACCTTGTTGTTATGGTTCTTGTTCATTGCCCCTCTAGGATCATATGAGTTACTTCATAAGCCCCCTGTCCAGTCTCAGTTTGAGAAAAAGCTCTCCTAGGCGCCTCCTTTAGATTTGAGAGACTGATTCCAAACTCTCCATAATTATCTTCACGTTATTGGCCTTATCCAATGCTTGAGACAGATCTTTGAGTTCATCCCAATTCTTCTCAGCATAGAACCATTTTCTTTCCATAAACTTCACATTTCTAGATACAAGTAATCTTCTTGTTTCAGAATTGTAGCACTTGTATCCTTTCTGTGTAGAAGAGTAGCCTATGAACATACACTTCATGCTCTTTGCTTCTAGCTTGTTCCTTCGCTCACATGGTATCAACAGAAAGCATGCGCATCCAAATACTCTGGGTGATGAATGGATGGTCTGGTTTGGTTCAACACTTCATAAGGAGAGATATCCCTCAACACCTTGGTTGGGATCAGGTTAATAAGGTAGTAAGCTGTCACCATAACATCTCGAGAATTTTTTAGGAACGTCGACATGGAACATCATTGATCTAGCAACCTCCATGAGATGCCTATTCTTCATTTAAGCCACTCCATTTGTTGAGGTGTATAGGGACAACTTATTTGGTGGATTATGCCATGTTTTTCCAAATGATTATTAAATCCATGACCTGTATATTCTCCTTTTTGTCTGATCTCAGTACCTTCACAATAACCTTATAGTGGTTGGTGAAATAGGATTGAAAGTTCATAAAAGCATCTAACACATGATCATTAGAAAGCAACAATGTTAACCAAATATACTTTGATTCTTCATCTATAAAAGTGAGAAAATACTTGTGGTTGTCTCTAGACATGCATGGAGAGTTCCAAAAATCAGAGTGAACTAAGTCAAAACATTTCTCATAGATGGTTTATGATGTTGGAAACACATATTTGCAATGCTTTTCTAAGATACATGCTTCACATTCCAAGTGGCTAAATGACATATGAGGCATCATGAGTTCTAATGCACGAGTGTGAGAATGGCCTAATATAGTATGCCAAGTAGTGATGTCACACACAAATGAGTTACTGGTCATGCATAAATGAGAAGAAGTAGAAGGGTTAGAAGGCTTAGTCTTTTGGAGATGATACAAACTATCCTGGCTGTTTCCTTCACCAATCACCTTCCTTATCGCAAGGTCTTGAAACTCAACATCATTAGACCTAAAAACCACCTAACAATTCAGGTCAACCATGGTTTTTTCACTGAAAGTAAGTTAGAAGAAAAACCAGGCATATAGAAGGAATCTCTATCAAACAACTTAAGGTTCCCTATTCTTTTTATCTACACTTTATCTCCATTGGCATCAATAATAAGACTTCTATCACTAGTCATATGATGACTAGCTCCTAAATCTTTTATGATTGGCTTAAAGATAAGATAATGTGTACCAGATTTCTTAGAGGAGGTAATGGCTTTCGCTGCTTGGATCAATGGCTCTATATCATCCTGATGGGACCATCATTGATCAAAGCCTTGTTCCAATCTTTTCCTCCATTAGATTCATTCATGACGGCATAATACATGAATTTTCTCTCTAAGACTTCTTGCTCAACTTCTTTTAGCTTGTTGATCTCATATTGGATTATGAAGCTACTGAGCTTGGTTCTATTATGGACTGGCTTCTTTTTTCTTCTATTGCCTTTATATACCAGCCACGTTTTCCCTTTATTCTTATGAATATCCTTTCTATGATGAACCGATTTCTTTACTTCCTTGAAAAGTTTGTGTGCTCATTGTTCTCTTTGGACTAGAGAACACACTTCCTCTGGGTTCGAAAGCTTGACTACTCTTAGATATGATGTATAAGCTGGTTGTAAGATGGATTGAGGTTCAATAGGAGGCTGAAGATTTTGTGTTCATATCTTTCTTTTATGATCTCTGGATCCAAAGAGAAAGGTCTAAGTATATCTAGCTCTGCCCATAAGCTTCTGAACTTGCCAAAATATTGATTGAACTTTACTTCTTCCTGGCTCAAGCTGTTGATAATCCTATGAGAGATTGCCATAAACAGTTTGAAGACTCTCCCAAAATCCTTGGTAGTTTCAAAGTGTGAGTAAGCCTCCAAAATTGTTTTTGAGAGAGAGAGAGTTGTAGATGATCTTAAATGCTTGGTGGTTTTCTTTGACCCACTTGTCTTCACCCTTCAGACAAATAGCTTGACTATCCTCTTGAGTCATCCTCTTTGAAGCTTCAGCCTTCATGATATGTCTGTTCCAAGTCCAGGATTCCCCAAGTTAACATTGGCCACTCTTGACCATAGCATGTAGGTAAAACCCTCAAGGGTTACGAAATAAGACTTCTTTTCTTCATTTCCATGGCTAGATTTCTTTTATTTAATGGGTAAAGTTATTGTCCGGTGGGTAAAGATGAAGAACACAATTTTTTGAAAACACATAATGAGATTAACAAATAAAAAAGAGTTTATGAGCTTAAATGGTCCGATGAAGATACTCTGATAATATAACGAATAGAAATAGAGTAGATAAGAGAACAACAAAGTATCTAGGAAACATAGTATCTAGGATATCTAGGAAACATAGTATCTAGGATATCTAGGAAAACAAAGTAGTTTTTGCAGAATTTAAAGGGTTTATGAGCTTAATGTTCTGATACAATGTTAGAATATGATTTTATGATAAGTAGAATGAAGAGTAGTGAAGAATAAAGGCTAGAATAATGAAGAATGATTCTGGTTGAGAGAGAGGAGAGTGAGGACGAATTTGGAGAGAGAGTAAAGAGAGGATGGTAAGAATGAAGATAATTCTCCTTTGTTCAATTTATTGTCTCTTACAAAATCTTTATAGACAGAAATGAAAAAGAGAGGAAATCAACAACACACTGGTCCAAAGACTGTATTTGACCCAACAACTCTTTTTGCAGCAGACCTGAATTTGAATTACAACAAAACCCTTGCAGTTGGTTAAATCAACTCCAACTGTCTTCTTGAGCTTCCTGAGGTTAAGTTAGGCGACACTACACTTATGCCTTGCCTTACAACCCAAACTAGGTCATAGATAACATTCATTACATCTGTACGGACATAATCTTTTTTTATTTGCCAGATTGTTTCTTCTTCATTCTTCTCCTCTCTTTAGTTCTTCATCTCAATACTTAGTTGGTAAATGACTTAGAAGTATTAAGAGAGGTGAAGATTTTGAATTCCTTAGCACTTTTGTCAATTACTCATTTACTTCTATTGTTTATGGGCTTTTGACCCAAAATATTTTAGAGCCGGATCTGCCTAAAATTTATATCATTTGAAGCTAAAAAGAGAGCTTTGGTTAACTTTTGGTTGATTTCTCTTCTCTGTGCATTGTAAGTTAAAGAAAATTTTGCAGACTAGAAAAATTTATTCAGTTTCTTTTGAGTTTTCTTTCCTCTTGTTTCAGTATATTAAATTAATACCTTGTAAGAGCTCTAGTTATATATACTCAAATTACTTGGTCTTAATGGGTTTACATTAATTCTTCGATTAAAGAGGAATGGGAGTGAAGATCATTCTTCTATCCTCGAAGGAAGGAAGATCTCATCAGATATTGGAACAAACTATAATGTGAGTATATAGTGGAACAAAACAGGTCAATGTGAGCATACCAATTGTAACTTACCCACCTAAGGCCAAAGCTAAAGAAGATACAGTGTTCTCTGATATACTCAGTAAGTTTTTATTATACACGACGTGCGGATTATATATTTATATTTTACACTATATATATATATTATCATTTATTTAAGTATAACTTATTTTTAGTTTCTTTTATCATTATTTATCTACGACTGGCATTTTAAATTTTAGTAAAAGATAACTCCTTCTATGTTTTTAGATTAAAGTTTTTACTATTAACCTATTAAATATTACAAAATGTTTTAAAAACTAGAAACAACAATAGAATAAATAACAACATGCATTTTCTCTTATTATGTGAAAACATTTTTGTTAGGATTAGTATGATTATATATTTTAAATTATTGATTTTTGTATTAGTTAAAATACCTTACTAAAATCCATATTTGCTGAATCAAATAAATTTTTTAAATTATTTAAACTATAAAAAAAACTGTAACAGTTGTAAATAAGATCATTTAGGAGTTACCATTATTGGTACTTTATAACATTTGCTCAGATTTGTTTAGTTTCCACATTTGCGAAGGGGTTATAACCGAATAGTTTTTAGCTTCCACACTTGCACTCCCAAATTTTCTTAGAGCCTTTCAATACTACGCAGTATTTAAGTTTGATAGTTGAGTGTTTTGAAAATATGACTCAAAAAAAAGTCAAATACAAAACTAACTCATTTTTTTAAAAACTTTTATTTGCCTTATTTGCCCTAGATATTCGAGTTATTCACGAAAATATCATTACTCTTTTCTTAAATGAGTGTTTTACTGTATCATCCTCATCTTCATCAAGTATTTACAATATTGTCATTTCTATCAATACATCAACCACAATGAACAACCAATTTGAACCTCTCAATGCACAAAAAAATGTTTTTTTTTCTTTTTCTTTCTCATTTGTTATCCACACAAACCACATATCTTTCACTTTCTCTAAAAATTCATCCAAAAAATTCAAGATCTAGATTTGTAAGGTTCATAGAGACATTGAAACTCATGTTTCTTGGTCATTAATGAGCTGATAGCATTCTTGGTGAAGTTCTATGAATTTAGAGAAGCTAAACAAGTCATCTCACGGGTTCAACATATGAAATTGATTTTTTTTTCCAGATTTGTTCGTGAAGAAGATGTCTAGAAGTCTTCTCCTACAAGAAGACTTTTAGAGAAGTCTTCTGGTAAATGCATAGATTAGTTTTGCAATTGACCTATTCTGTGTGTTTTCTGTGTTTTTATAGAAGACTTCTAGGGAAATCTTCTACCTTTCATTTGTTAACAAAAAACAAAAATAGGGAGAACCGAGAAGAAGACTTCCCTACAAGTCTTCTCGGATAAACATGTTAATTTTGCAATTGACCAAAGTTTGTCAGAAATTTGATTTTTTATAGAAGACTTCCCAGGAAGTCTTCTCTCGGAAGACTTCTAGAGAAGTCTTCTTTGGGTTCTAGGGAAGTCTCCTTAACTGTTTAATGAAGTCTTCTCATTGTCACAAGAAGTCTGCGTGGATTACTTTTGTAATTGACAATTAATACTAAAAAAATATTATTTACGAGAAGACTTCCTAATAAGTCTTATGGCAGAAGACATCCTAAGAAGTCTTATGGCGGAAGACTTCTTGAGCAGCCTTCTCCAATTTATTCCTAGTTTTTGGTCAAACCTTTGGTTCTCAAAGAAGACTTCCCTAGAAGTCTTCTCTGGAAAAGTCGGGCCGACGAGCTATTTCCCCACGAGAACTATCATATAGCATCAGATATCCACCAAACTATGACCTAGTGTCAAATCTCCATGATTTGAAAGTTATAAACTTATTTCTCCATAAATTAATAATTTTGAATGTATTTCTCCCCGAACCAATACTTTGAAACTTAATTACCCATAGACCATGATTTTAATTGGTTTATTATCAACCAAATAGTTTAAACCGGCTAAACCAAACTAAAATATATTTTAAACAATTTTTATGTAAGACCATTGTTTCTTTTCTTGTTAAAATTTCAAAATATATATATTTTTGAACTTCAAAAAATCTTTCCTAAATTTTTTTACTTATTTGCATTTTTTAAATTTAAAATATATGTTTTGTTGAATTTTGACAAAAGAATAATTTTTTTTATCAATAACATGAAAAGTTATACAGTTATGAATATTTATTGATAAAAATTATTCTGGTAAAATTCAACAAAACTAGATTTTTTGACATAAATTCTTTACCAAAATTTGATTTTTTTCTTTCACATTTCAAAAAAAACAAAAATTTACAAGCTTATTTGTTCATTGTAATTTTATTAAACTTATAAAAATGAAATCTTGATGTAATTTTTTTTTAAATTTCAGAAACACAAAAAATTATATATCTAAAATTTCCTTAAGTTAAAAAATATCTATATTTGAAATTTCCTTGAGCACGTATCAAATTTGGTGCCGTTGCCAGGGAGCAAGGATCGCCATTAGATTCCTTTGCAAGTTTTGTCTAGGTTTTCTTTTTAGTTTACTTACAAAAACTTACAAAAAAAAATTCTTTTGTCTTTCAAGTGCATGCCCAGCAGTACCAGAAGCAACAAGCAAAAATACTTAATTTTCTCAGACCCAATAGCCATCGAAAGTACCATCTGAAAGGAGAAGCGACAAGAATCGATCGCCGCCAACACTTCTTTGTCGATCGACACTCATCCGTAATCGATCGACACCAATACCGAGATATCGATTGATGGTGATCCCGAGCGAGGATGGTTGTTTTGCTGATCGTGACTAGGAATGAGAGAGAGGACTTGTATGACCTCGATGGCCATCTTCGTAATGCAACATGTCAGAGAATTGATGATCAGGGGATTGTAATCCCTGAACCATAAGAAGTTGTTGTAGCTCAAGCTGGATTTGAAGCCTAGACAACTCAACCCATAATGTTTGCTGACTAAATCGTCTATATCAATTCTATGCCAACATATTTTCTCTTCGTCCTCCATCTTTCTAGAGGAACGATTTTGAGTTGATGCCGGTCATTCTCATGAGCATCCTATGAATCATTTGGAGCGATTCGAGGATCTTGTGTCTGCCATATAGGCTAATGAAGTCCCTGAGGACTACCTTCCATGCAAGTTCTTCAAATATTTGCTTGCTGGAAATGCTTCATACTGGCTTAAGCAGCTACCACCAGGATCTCCTACATCCTGGACATACATCAAAAACGCCTTCCTGCGTAATTTCTTTGATGATGCTAGAGCTGAGGATTTGAGGAGAAAAATTGTACATCCACACATGATCATGCAGAGTCTTTCAGAAACTTCTGGATCAGATTGAAATCCTACCAAAGAGATTGTCCACACCATGGATTCAATGAAGTGCAACTTCTCAACACTTTCTTCATATAGCTATGTTAAAGGCCGTCATATGGTCGGTCGAATCCGTGTCCCCTGAATACGACGGGATACAGAGCTTATCGATCGGTTGGACCTTAACATTTGTACTTCTTTTAGTGAAGAGATTACGCAGCGTAGCGGTGACGACACACTCAAACTTTGGTGCGGAGGTCGTCATGTGTTGTATTTTGGATTATATGTGATGCGCCTCAGTACATGGACCCGAACCAGAATGGAGTTCAGTACGTTCCAAACAATCAAACCAAGGTTCAGCAATCTGACCGTACCAATCAGACTGCTCGTGCCGTGTACCGTCTGGATCCATCCGGAATGGAGCTAAGATTGGATCCACGACCAGACAGCCAAACTGCCCATACCACAGATGATCTTTCTCGCCAAGTCGCCAAGCTAAGGCCAATTGTCGTGCCAGAATGAACTTAACTCGAGAGGAATCCGACTCAGACCGTAGCTACTCTCTTTTGGCTCGATTGGCCCATACTGCTTGTTCCGAAGAACGTATTGGTGAACTATCCAGCTTGTTCGATCAGTACTTGAGTTTTGATCATCTCAATTTCTCCAAGGCAAGGATTCTTCAACTATCCAAAGACTTAGGGAACATTTGGATCAAATCAGCACATGGAAATCACCCCACGGACCGTCCGGACCAACCCGCGTGCATTCTTCTCCTTACCGCAGCTCAAGTTTCTGGATACGATGAATCTGGACACAACCAGCTAGTCCATGGGCCAAATCTATCATAAAGGCCCAAAAAGAATCAACATTCTATGGTCGAATAATATATCAATCTGACGGTAATTTCGAGACCATCGACCATGCGAAAGGACGAGACCAACCGAAGAGACATTCAACACAAAATCGCCAAGTCTTGGTCAAGTCAAGAAGATTTATTTCTATTCAAAAGTCCTAGTCCACATTTCTATTCCCTAAGTGTTTTTATTTGTGTCTCTTTCTATTCCACAAATAGTATAAATATGTAAACACTTCTCATTATCAAATCATTCCATTTTCTTTCAACTTTTTGAGTTTTTACTCTTTGTTCTTTGCTTAGAACATTTCTGGTTTCTTGGTGTGGTTAGCTTCAAGATACCTCTCTAATCTGTTGGACCAGTGCGTCACATCCGGCAACGTTTAGAAATCCTTTGTGTTGGTGGACTAGTGCGTCATATCAAGCATCAAACGAAGTCGGGAATATCAAAGGCCTTCCGCAACCTTTGTGCGACCCTTCAATCCATCAGTTCTCCTTCCGGAGTTCATATCCATCCTTACCGACCGAGTGATCCTTATTTAGGGCGTATCAAGTGGTATCAGAGCCACTCTATCGGTATTGTCTGTTCATCTTCTCATCTTTCATTTTATATTTTCTTCTTCTTCTATCTATCTTAAATCCGGGCCCCTCATTACCATCCAAAAAAAAAATCGTATTAAAAAAAAAAGAGATTGATTTGTGGTGGAAGAGTAATCCTTCTGGCTGAAGAGAAATCCAGCCTTTGAGGTGGTTAAAGCGGATTTCAAAACCAAAGTACTCTTTTCTATCTCTCTTAAGAAAAAGTTCCCTTGAGTTGCTTGAAATTGCCCATTGGGATTCTTTGATTTGTTCTCTTAGAACATTGAGTTAAAGACTTGTGTTTGTTCACCAAAAACCTGAGAGAAACACGTGTGTGGGTGAGATCAAACACTTGAGAGAGTGAGGTGTTTTATCTAACTTTTCAGTGTTTTAAAATTTTCAGGAAACCATGGGTAGTGAAGAAGAAAGAAACCGACCCGGAAATTCTGTTGCTGGTTTATCTAACTTACAAATGCGTGCTTTGAATGATTCTATGACCAATATGATGAATGCAGGTCTAGAACAGATCCATCAAAGGCTAGACGAGCTTCAGGCTGGCCAAACGCAATCCCGAACCAGAACAAGGCGAGATTGCCAAAGGAGGGCCAACCGGTCCGACCAGGAAAGTCAATAAGATGATTCAAGTAAGGACGATGTAAGCTCCATTAACCGACCAAGGAGACCTCCTAGAAACCGAGGTGATGTCAATCCATTTGCTAATGATCGAACTAATGAGCACCTAGGTGGAATTAAACTGAAAATTCCAACTTTTGATGGTAAAAACGATCCTGATGCTTTCCTTGAATGGGAAAGGAAGATTGAATTTGTTTTTGATTGTCAAAATTTCTCTGATATTAAGAAAGTTCGATTGGCTGCTGCTGAGTTCACTGGCTATGCTATTAATTGGTATGATCAAGTTGTGACTCACAGGAGGAGAGCAGGTGAAAGACCCATCGAGATGTGGGAAGAGCTATCCATGCTCATGAAGAGGCGATTTGTACCAGCTCACTATCACCGTGATCTCCACCAGAAACTTAGACGTCTACTTCAAGGAACTAAGTCCGTGGAAGATTACCACCAAGAGATGGAGATCTTGATGATCAAGGCTGATGTGGACGAACCGATGGACGCAACCATGGCTAGATTCCTATCCGGTCTCAACCGAGACATTCAAGACCGAATGGAGCTTCAAGAGTATGCCAATATCAACCAGATGTTACACAAGGCAATATTGATCGAACAACAAGTCAAGAGGAAGGGCTACTCCAAGCCGGCTTTTGCTCCCAAACCATCGTCCTACACTAAACCAAGCTATCAAGACAAAGGTAAGTCTTCTTCCACAACAAATACAGCTTTGAAAACTGATGTTCCTGCTCGTGTTGACAAAGGAAAGGCTGTTGAGAATCCTAGCCGTGCAAGAGACATCAGATGCTTCAAGTGTCAAGGTCTATGACACTATGCCAACAAATGTCCAAACCAAAGAGTGATGATTCTCATGGAGAATGGGGAAGTTGAGTCTGAGGACGAGAAGGAGGACGAGGAGGATTCTGGTCCTATCTTTGATGAGAAAGAGGAGTTCTTTGACTACCCACACCACGGACCTTTGCTTGTTACTAGAAAGGTCAAGGACGAACCCATCTTTGATGAGGAGGACGACCGGCTGGTCGATGCTTTCGGTCTGACCTTTGACGCTGATTCTGGTCCGATCTTTGATGAGGAAGATTGCTTCGACCATCCAGCTCACGGTCCACTACTTGTCACAAGGCGATCCTTGAGTGTTCAGCCCAAAACCAATGAAAAAGAACAAAGGGAGAATCTCTTTCATTCTCGTTGTCTTGTTTCTGAAATAGTTTGTTCTTTGATCATTGATGGTGGGAGTTGTACTAATGTTGCTAGTGATACTCTTGTCAGGAAACTTGGACTTGTGACTAAGCCGCTCTCTCGACCTTTCCGGCTTGAGTGGCTAAATGAAGCTGGCGAGCAAATGGTGAAAGAACAAGTCACCGTCCCTCTTACCATCGGACGATAGGAAGACGAGGTTGTGTGTAACGTCCTATCCATGGACGTATGCCATATTCTCTTGGGCCGGCCATGGCAGTTTGATAAGAAGGCCGTGCATGATGGCTACACAAACCGACACTCATTTGATCATAAAGGCAAGAAGATCACGTTGGTCCCATTGACTCCTTTGGAAGTTCACCAAGATCAGATCCAGCTCAAGAGGAGTCGAGACAAGGAACCCAAGAAGGACGAACCTGAAACATCCACTAGAAATTCCAACTTCTTTATCAAACAAAGCCAGGTCAAGAAATCTCTCTACTCTTATAAGCCATTTCTTTTACTTGTGTATAAAGAATCTCTCATGGCTACTTCTTCTGACTTTGCACCGGAGATTCCGAGTGATTTGCAAGACGTTTTGCAGGAATTTTATGATATTTTTCCAGATGAGAATCCAAAGGGATTGCCACCAATAAGAGGAATTGAACATCAGATTGACTTCGTCCCGGGTGCGTCTCTACCGAACCGACCAGCGTACCGCACCAACCCGGTGGAAAATAAGGAACTTCAAAAGCAGACTGGAGACCTTCTTGAGAAAGGCTACATCAGGGAAAGCCTTAGTCCTTGTGCTGTGCCCGTTCTCCTTGTGCCCAAAAGGATGGTTCTTGGCGCATGTGTGTGGACTGTCGTGCCATCAACAACATTACGGTAAAGTATAGGCATCCAATCCCTAGGCTTGATGATATGCTTGATGAGTTGCATGGTTCCTCTGTTTTCTCTAAAATTGACTTGAAAAGTGACTATCACCAGATTAGAATGAAAGAAGGTGATGAATGGAAAACTGCATTTAAGACAAAGCTAGGATTGTATGAGTGGCTTGTCATGCCTTTTGGCCTTACTAATGCACCTAGCACTTTCATGCGTTTGATGAATCATGTCTTGAGATCTTTCATTGGTCACTTTGTTGTTGTTTACTTTGATGACATTCTCATTTACAGCAATAACCTTGATGATCATAAGAAACACTTGAAATCTGTTCTAGAAATTCTTCGGAAAGAAAGGCTTTTTGCGAATCTTGGTAAATGCTCTTTTGGAACAGATCACGTGGTGTTCTTAGGCTTTGTTGTAGGTGCTGATGAACTTAGAGTGGACGAGGAAAAGATCAAAGCAATCCAAGATTGGCCTACTCCATCGACCGTGGGCGAGGTGAGAAGCTTTCATGGCCTTGCGGGTTTCTATCGGCGGTTTGTTCCAAACTTCAGTACCATCGTAGCCCCATTGACTGAAGTGATCAAGAAGAACGTGGGATTCAAATGGGAACAAACTTAAGATGAGGCATTTAAGATTCTTAAAGGGAAGTTGACTCAAGCTCCTTTACTTGTACTTCCTGATTTCTCTAAAACTTTCGAGATTGAATGTGATGCCTCTGGTGTTGGTATTGGTGCTGTTTTGATGCAGGAACAAAAGCCCATTGCTTACTTTAGTGAGAAGCTTGGAGGAGCCACACTCAACTACCCCACTTACGACCAGGAGTTGTATGCTTTGGTGAGGGCTCTTCAAACATGGCAGCACTACCTTTGGCCGAAGGAGTTTGTGATTCACACGGACCATCAGTCCTTGAAACATCTTAAGGGCCAGCAAAAGTTAAACAAAAGACATGCGCGTTGGGTCGAGTTCATTGAGACCTTTCCTTATGTGATCAAGTACAAACAAGGTAAGGAAAATGTGGTGGCCGATGCCTTGTCAAGGAGGTATGTTCTTCTCTTAGCTCTTGAAACCAAGTTGCTCGGTTTTGAATTTATCAAAGACTTATATGCAACTGATCCAGATTTCAAAGAGATTTTCAGAAAATGTTCAAAAGCAGCCTATGGAAAGTACTATCAAATTTCTGGATTTTTATTCTATGATAATCGTTTGTGTGTGCCCCAATGTTCTTTGAGGGAGTTGTTTCTCAGGGAAGCACATGGAGGAGGCCTTATGAGACATTTTGGAGTCAAGAAAACACACAAGGTTGTTCATGAACATTTCTATTGGCCAAGTTTGATGAAGGACGTGGAACGGATCTGTGGCCGGTGTGAGGTTTGTAAGAAAGCCAAGTCTAAAGCACTAAACCAAGGTTTGTACTCAGATTTACCCATTCCATCTCATCCTTGGCTCGATATATCGATGGATTTTGTGCTTGGATTACCTAGGTCTAAGGCTGGTAGAGATTCTATCTTTGTGGTGGTCGATAGGTTCTCTAAGATGGCTCATTTCATTCCTTGTCATAAAACTGATGATGCTGTGCATGTTGCTGATTTGTTCTTTAGAGATGTTGTTAGGTTGCACGGGATGCCTAGGACAATCGTTTCTGATAGAGATGCTAAGTTCCTTAGTTATTTTTGGAAGACTTTATGGTCTAAGTTAGAAACGAGATTGTTGTTTTCCACCACTTGTCATCCACAGACCGATGGTCAAACTGAGGTTGTAAACCGGACCTTATCTGCTTTGCTTAGGTCATTGATTAAAAAGAACCTAAGACTTTGGGAAGAATGTTTTCCTCATGTAGAATTTGCTTATAACCATTCTGTGCATTCTTCTACTAAGTTTTCTCCTTTTGAGGTTGTTTATGGTTTCAATCCCTTATCTCCACTTGATCTTTTGCCTTTGCCTTTGAGTGAAAGAGTTAGTACAGATGGCAAGAGGAAGGCGGACACTATCCAGAAGTTGCATGAACAGGTTCGTGCCAACATTAACGCCAAGACAAAGATCTATGAGAGAAAAGCAAACAAGAAAAGGACAAAGGTCGTTTTTGAGGAAGGTGATCTTGTTTGGGTTCACTTGAGAAAGGAACGTTTCCCGGAAGAAAGGAAGTCCAAACTCATGCCTCGGGTCGATGGACCATTTCCTATCCTTAGGAAAATCAATGATAATGCTTATCAGCTTGATTTGCAAGGTAAGTATGATATCTCTTCAAGCTTTAATGTTTCTGATCTATCTTCTTTTCTTGCAGATGATCCGGATTTGTGGTCAAATCCTTTTGAAGAGGAAGGGAATGATGCGCCTCAGTACATGGACCCGGACCAGAATGGAGTTCAGTACGTTCCGAACAATCAAACCGAGGTTCAGCAATCCGACCGTACCAATCAGACTGCTCGTGCCGTGTACCGTCTGGATCCGTCCGGAATGGAGCTAAGATTGGATCCACGACCAGACAGCCAAACTGCCCATACCACAAATGATCTTTCTCGTCCAAGTCGCCAAGCTAAGGCCAATGGTCGTGCCAGAATGAACTTAACTCGAGAGGAATCCGACTCAGACCGTAGCTACTCTCTTTTAGCTCGATTGGCCCATACTGCTTGTTCCGAAGAACGTATTGGTGAACTATCCAGCTTGTTCGATCAGCACTTGAGTTTTGATCATCTCAATTTCGCTAAGGCTAGGATTCTTCAACTATCCAAAGACTTAGGGAACATTTGGATCAAATCAGCACATGGAAATCACCCAACGGACCGTCCGGACCAACCCGCGTGCATTCTTCTCCTTACCGCAGCTCAAGTTTCTGGATACGATGAATCTGGGCACAACCAGCTAGTCCATGGGCCAAATCTATCATAAAGGCCCAACAAGAATCAACATTCTATGGTCGAATAATATATCAATCTGACGGTAATTTCGAGACCATCGACCATGCGAAAGGACGAGACCAACCGAAGAGACATTCAACACAAAATCGCCAAGTCTTGGTCAAGTCAAGAAGATTTATTTCTATTCAAAAGTCCTAGTCCACATTTCTATTCCCTAAGTGTTTTTATTTGTGTCCCTTTCCATTCCACAAGTAGTATAAATATGTAAACATTTCTCATTATCAAATCATTCCATTTTCTTTCAACTTTTTGAGTTTTTACTCTTTGTTCTTTGCTTAGAACATTTCTGGTTTCTTGGTGTGGTTAGCTTCAAGATACCTCTCTAATCTGTTGGACCGGTGCGTCACATCCGGCAACGTTTAGAAATCATTCGTGTTGGTGGACTTGTGCGTCATATCAAGCATCAAACGAAGTCGGGCATATCAAAGGCCTTCCGCAACCTTTGTGCGACCCTTCAATCCATCACTTCTCCTTCCGGAGTTCATATCCATCCTTACCGATCGAGTGATCCTTATTTAGGGCGTATCAGTATGTCCTGCAGCGAGAGACACAGTTCGGCGGTCTAACGATTATTAGTGAAGTCCATGACGCTTTTTGGTGGGTTGACGGCTTTGACTTTGTGGTCGGCATTGTCGATCGGTTGGCCGACGCCAGTGGGTGTAGGGTTTGTCCCGGTGAAAAGCCTTTGTCTGGCTGTTTCTGCGTCGCCAACTTCACCAAGGCGGCCGCAAGTGTGTCTAGACGCTCGTTTGTAACTCTATTGGTTTCTTCTTGTCGTGCGAGGTGCTCCATAATGCGCTGCATCATGTTGCCACCCGTTGGTGTTGCGGCATCCGGTATGGGCGCACCATCGGCGGGAGAGTCGTTAGTATGCATACTGACTTGTTAACGCTACTTTGTAAGGTCCCACAGTGGGCGCCAACTGTTGATTCTGAGTTTGGTTAACCCGATTTAAAGGTACGAAACTCGATTTGTGGTTTACTACGAAGAATTTTTACTGATTAGTGTCTGGATACAAAACGGTTTACTTGAAAGTTTAGAGAAAAGAAAGGTACAAGCGATCGATTGAGATCTATTGTTCTTGTCAAAACTCTAGATCGTGCTGTCAATCCGTTGATCCAAAGTGCCCCCTTTTCTCATTCTCCTCTCCTCTCCTCTTTTTGATCGACCCTCTCATCTCCTCGTTTGTTTGCCCTAAAAGACCAGGCCCAAGGCTGGGCCTTAATGGGCCTTCTGCTCAATGAGGGGATCCCGAGGTGTAGTCAATTGTCAGAGAGATCGCGCATGGCTTCGTTCAAGCCGCTTGATCGGTCTTTATGCGACCACTGGCTTCGAGCCGGATCGACTCCGATCGACTCAATAACGGTAATGGACCGAATCTCCGTTATTAGATGGGACTTGTTGGGGACATGAAATTCCTTTCCAACAAAAAAAGATTGGACCTATCCATATGCAAAAAGCTTTCTGGTTGATAGCAGAACCAAATACAATTTGATCCACATCAAACAACATAGTTTCTGGAGTGGTCCTAGGTTCCTGAACTATCTAATAAATTGTATTTGAAAGTAAAAATGATTGTTTGGATGCTTGTTTTACATCCGGTGTGCTTCTCAAATGCATACACATTAAACAACTCGAATGAATTAAAGTCGATCCACATAATTAATCAGTGAGGGTTCCTCCAATTTTTTTTATATTCACTCACCTTTGTGAAATCGCATACTTGACATATGCATAGATAATCTTATCCTTTGATGACTTCTTGAAACTCCTTCTTCTTGATAGTTTCTATGCAATAACAAATTCCAAGACTAGAAAAATGGAAAACTTTAAAATAGGTTGAGCTGAGAAAAATATGTTTTATGTTAGAGAGAGCAACATACTTCACAAGAACACCATCGAGAATACCACCAGTTCAAAGAGGAGAATCAAACTTATATCTGCATTTCGGATATATCTTTTTTGGAGAAGCCACAATAACCAAAAACAATTCCAACAATGTTCTTGAAACCATAAATCTCATAATGCCTGATGATCTGCAAAAAATCTATCGAACAACAGTCGTAAGAATTTTCATAACATCTACAAAAAGAGTCTCACACTATCTTTCTTTATAGTGACAAAGTTTCAGACATAATAAACTCACATGATCACATTAGTGAGACCATGACATAGCTGACCACAGTGAATCCTAATATCTCACCAAAATTATCAAAACCCAAAAACAAAAACTTAGATATCTAAACCAAAACAAACAAACTCTATAAGATTTACAATTGCTCAACCCAAGAACAGTCATGATAAATGCACTCAGGTCGAAGTTGGTGATGAGTAACTAATAACTTGAAAAGGACACAACACAATGGGATATCAAACATTTTAGAATGATATTTTGTGACTGGTCCCTGCTCCATGTTACTAATAGAAAACAACTAATATTGTGAAAGTGGAAAGTTACACATACCTTTGCTCAATTACACATACCTTTGCCGAGTCCATCTTTGGTATTGAGCAGTCGAGGCATTTCCCATTGTTCATTTTGAACTGTTCTTTCTCAATTAAAAGCTAAGATTTTCATAGTTTCTTAAACTAATATTTTTTTTCTCTGCATCGGTCATAGACTAATAGTTAACCACCGCTTTGATTCATATTTTATTGGCTGCCTCACATTGGAATCCAAAAGGTTGATCGTACACTGTTCATTAGACCATACAACAACGGAACGATAGACTCTTGGGAGAAAATGTACAATACACAAACTCTAAAGAGAATCTACCATATCGTATATCCTCTAAAATAACAAATTAAAACTAAACTCATCAAACTAACCTGCTGAAGCTATTTCTTAAAGTCGGTCTTCTGATTAGAGAGAAAGAAATGCTTGTTTTTTTTTAATTCTAAATACCTATGACAAACAATTGTATGATGGATGTGCCTCTCACATCCAACAACTCAAATCAAAGCAAAACGATACGATATACATTTTTAACAACATCCAGGGCTGGCACATCAAAAGAAAAACCTGCACTTTCAATTAGGCATCATACAAAATCCATGCCTGCAACTTAAAAGATGATAATCAATTTCTATACACTATTTAGCTCTCACCATATCAAGTATAGCTAGATAAGACATCAAAAAGGGAAGGGAAGCTTAAACGGCTATTCTAAGCATCTGAGCAGCCTCGAGAAAATCTATTTAGAATATCAAGACTTCTTCGAGCTTTGTATTGGAACCCCACTTTCTATCTTTATTCTCTATCTTATGCATTATTTCACGTTTATGATTATGTTCTGTTAAGCTATTTCTAAGTAGTCACCTTGTTAAATTTAGGGTTTATTAATGGTTTTGAAGGACTAGCCGAACAATAGAAATGTTACGGTGATTATTACATCTATCAATAGAATTGTACTTATTGCTTGTATTCTATAGTAGCTAACTAGAACCCTACTCTTAGGATAATTGACACTACGAGAGTATGATCGTTACCTGAATAAATCCTGATGAGCTTAAATTACTAGGGATAATCAAGAGAATGGTCTAGTAATTCTAAGGGAACCAATCGAATCTGGTCGTTTAATGCTTTACTAAGAATCCATCGATCAATGCTAGCTTGCTCAACTCAGCTCAGCTCACAGTAAGCTCGGATCTTTCGTGAGCTAGCTAAGTTCATCTCATTTATAATATGAGCTTCAATATGTAAACTCGAACTCAGATCATTTAGATCATGAGTTAAATGAGCTAAACTCACGATTTAATATAAGAAATAATAATTATAAAATAATTATAAAATAAACTATTAAAATAACTTCTATACTATATTCAAAATTTAAATATTAAAAATACAAAATACTAATATTAAATATTAAATAAAACCAACACTTAAAAAGTTAAGCTAAAAAAGTGATCAAAATTTCTTATTCCTCGTGAGAGTTTTGAGACAATTCATCTTCAAAGTCTTCATCTGTCCAAATCATAAAAATAAAATAAGACATTTATAAATATTTAATGTTAAAATAATAACAAAATATAAATAAATAATTTGAGATAGAAAATATATTACCATTGTCGTCAGTCATAAAACCAAACAACCAAGATTGGGTACAAAGTAACGATTGAACGTGTTTCGGAAGTAGACGACTTCGGTATGAGCTTAGGCATTTTTATACTTACAATTATATATATATACATAATTATAGCTCGTTCATATAACTCGTGATCTAGTTTAAGCTCGATCAATAAACTCATTTACTAAATGAGCCTAAGAAATAGAGATAAGCTGAGCTGAGCGAGCTCATGAGTTATAGCTCATTTTGACACCCCTAATTGCATACCATCAATCCATGGTTATTCTGAATTTCTACACAAAAGTTGTAGACACTGAGCTTAGCCATATGATAGATTTAACTATTAATATCTTTACTAATTGAATTTGTGTTCTATGATTGAAAACGCCTTGGTTTCTGTCCATTATAATTCACTACCTGAAAACCCTAGATCTAGCTATTTTTATTACTTGTTTACAAACCAACTATTTCCTGATTTACTTATTCTCTAAAGTCTTATGCCTAGCTTAACTAAGTTGATTATCAAATCTGTTGTGTATCCTCGCTCTTTGTGGATTCAATCTCTAAGTATTACAACTTAACCTCTTATTTGAGAGAGTAATCAATAGCTCTAGGGTAATTGGAGCATGCATCAAATTTGGCGCAGTTGCCGGGGAGCAAGGATCGCCATTAGATTTTTTTTTGCAAGTTTTGTCTAGGTTTTATTTTTAGTTTACTTACAAAAAAATTTCTTTTGTCTTCCAGGTGCATGCCCAGCAGTACCAGAAGCAACAAGGAAAAAGACTTAATTTTCTCAAACCCAGTAGCCATTGAACGTAGCATCCGCAAGGAGAAGCGATAATAATCGATCGATGCCAACACGTCTTCATCGATCGATACTCATCCGGAATTGATCGACACCAATACCAAGATATCGATTGATGGTAATTCCCGAGCTGGGATGGTTGCTATGCTGATTGTGACTAGGAATAAGAGAGGGGACTTGTATGACCTCGATGGCCATCTCCATAATGCAACATGTATGAGAATTGATGATCAGGGGATTGTAATCCCTGAACCATAAGAAGTTGTTGTAGCTCAAGCTGGAGCTGAAGCCCAGACAGCTCAACCCAAAATGTTTGTTGACTAAATCGTCCATATCAATTATATGCCAACATATCTTCTCTTCGTCCTCCATCGTTCCAGAGGAACAATTTTGAGTTCCCAACCTAATTCATACTTGTGGCACATACACTATTTCATGGTTATTCTTATGAGCATTCTATGGATCATTCGGAGTGATTCGAGGATCTTGTGTCTGCCATCAAGACTTATGAATTCCCTGAGGACTACTTTCTATGCAAGCTCTTCAAATATTCACTTGCTGGAGATTCTTCATACTCACTTAAGCAGCTACCACCAAGATCTCATACATCCTAGACATATATCAAAAACGCCTTCCTGCATAATTCCTTTGATGATGCTAGAGCTGAGGATTTGAGGAGCAGAATTGCTACATTCACACAGGAGCCTGCAGAGTCTTCGGAAACTTCTGGATCAGATTCAAATCCTACCAAAGAGATTGTCCACACCATGGATTCAATGAAGTGCAACATCTCAACACTTTCTTCAGAGGGAGCTGTCATACATGATGGCTTTAGACACAACCAATGAGGGAAACTTCTGCATTAGGAGTCCATAAGAGGCTACCAGGTTGATAGAGAATTTGGAAGCTAGCAACAACACCAAGAACAGTGATCACGAGAGGAAGAAATCAGTCTCTACACTGACCAAGGATCAGATGGAAGAAGTAAGAGCCAAGTTGGACAATATTCAGAGGTTTCTGAAGAAGCAAGTTAGCTTGACAGAAGGTGTATAAGCTTAGGATCTAACAATGAGAAAGGTGAAAAAGAGTATGTGAACTTTGTTAGTGGACAGAGATATGGGAACCAGAACAACATAATCTCTTATGGCAATGGTCAGAGGAGCAGCTACAACCAAGGAACACAACAACAAAGACCCTGTAACAACAACATAACCTATGGACCTCTTATCATCTGAACACTCCATCAGATACCCATGAGAACAAGATTGAAGCTATGATTGACAAGGTTCTGGAAGGACATCAGAAGATGACAATAGATTTCAATGGAAAGATTGATGATGTATATGTCAACCTCAACACTAAATTTGAAGCTCTCAACACCCATGTGAAGATGCTAGAGAATCAAGTTGTTCAGACCAGTGAAGCTGTGAGGAGACAAAAAGTCCTGATCAAGGAAAAGATTGAGGCTGGACAGAAGCACCACGTCAGTGCCATCATAGATTATATTTTTGGCAAGTAGTGGAAGAATTTAGGCACTAGGAGGAAGAAATTCGTGAGAATCCCCTTCTATGTTTGAACGACCATCGATCGACATCCAAAATTAACCATCGATCGACGGTACCTGAAGAATCCATTAAATCGTGTGAAGAGATAGATATCATTCGACAGCCGGACATTACCATCGATCGACAACAGTTCAAAACAAAAGGATGTTGGTTGCCAAGCATATAAGTGAGTTTTGTAGGACCATGATTTCTACGATATGGTAAACTGAATAATTTGTTTATATAATGATAAAAAACAGATTTAAAATATACAATACTTGATACCAAAATATGATGAACAAGAACGATTTCGTGTGGAGGCGAAACACTCTTTCATTAATTCTTAAATTGCCCGTAGTGTGACGGTGTTTATGCAATCAGAATCCCAGGATACAACCACACTTCGACTATTCCGCATCACTCATAATAGAAGCTAACGAACCTATTTTGTGTTGTACTCTCAGACACAAAATAAAAAATAAAAAAATACTAGCGTAACTATTCTAAGTGGGAGAATTGTTTCTTTTCTTTGTTCTTGGATGTATTGGATGATTTTTTTCCTATAATGCTAACAAGCCTTTTATAGAAAAATAATGAGAAGCACAAGTTACATTTCCAACATAGAAATGAAACTTCCATGGTGCACTAATGGAGAGTTTAATTCTTATCAACTATTTTGTGCATTTATTTCACATTTTGACCAAGAAATTAAAGATTAAAAATTATTATTGTTTGACCAAATCAAATAAATAATATACTTTAATATGGATTTCTTTTTTATATTTTATCAATATAAAAGATCAACATATATTTGGTTTATAAGATTATGTTAATGAACATGTAGTCCAACTAACAAATCAAACCCAAATCCAATCAAATATCCAATGTGTGTATTTGTTACTTTGTACAAATTTCTCAAATCACACACATTGGTCAATTTCTCATTCAAATAAAACTCATTTTTGACATATGAATACACTATTCATAATGCTCAAAAAATAGTTTCAACAATCCCCCACATGAATAGAAATGACTCTAGACACTAGAAAACTCGACAAACTTGACTTTCTAGACAAGACTTGACAAGACTCACTAAGGACTTTTGAGAGTACAAGCAAAAAATCCACTGCATGATGAGTTGGTAGCATTTTTCAGCCTTGAACCAGTCATTGTTAATATCTATCGAATTTACTCGGCCAGGTAGTGAACACGATGTCTTGAATCACCCGGGCTTTGGTGTAAACCTAGACAATAACTATAATACAACTTCATTCTCTCACAGAACTAGGTTCTCTGCTGTGTTCATTTTGGCCCTGAACAGTCCTCGTAATCATGAGTGAACTTGGAGAATATAGCCTTTCATTTATTCTCCTAGAAATGACCTCATTTCACACTCACAAGGTGATTTGCCATTAGCTTTGTTTAGAGGAGTATCATGTACTACTCCATTCATATCTCAAAGCTATGGACACAAATCATTTAAAGCAAATGCTTATCCTCTATTCCTTACATGTATTACTGTTTAATCATCAGAGGAACTGGGTATAGATCGAAGTCATACAGTGCTTTGGGCAGATTTAGTTTGACTTAGTTGTCTCCTTAAACCTATTTCTTGGGATCTCCATTCAGTTAGGTAGAGTTACCTCCAAACCTCATCTTAATTCATAAGCTTTAACCTATTCCTTTTGATGATATAACAATATGATCTCATGACACATCTTTAATATAAGGATCCTAGGTTGTCATCATAATGAACATAATATCTTGAGATTAGTTGAGATCAATTGTCTAATGATTTTTGTCATCTTCTTTCAAGATACAATTAACCATTATATACAAAACTCAATGCATGGCATTAGTTTTTTTAGTCATATTGTGATAATTATCACTAAGTTCATGTGGTCTCTTGCCAATGACTTTATATGGTAAGCAAAGCTTCCCCCACATTTCTTGAGATAACTCAAAATATGCTTATTTGCATTTAACATTTCTTAAGAGTTTAGAGAAATTGATCTACAACTCTTTTAGATTTAAATGATTAAAAGCAATTTCGAAAACTATTATAATTTTTTAAAAAATGTATTTCATTTTCAGAAATTCATATTTTACATACAACTATTTTCATAGTTCTCTCAAGTTGTTTTGTGAGTCTAACTTATATGTTTTGAATTTTTTTCAAAAACATATTTTGGTTTTTAGCAAATATATATCATTAGAAGATATTATTTTTGGCATAAAAACCACAACTTTTTTTCAATCATATTGACTTTAGAAACTACAATATACATGTCAGTTTCAGTCACTTTGATATGAGATTTCTCATCATTTTTGCATTGTCAATCTTTTTATGACTCGCGTTAAGCATTGACGAAATATGAATGTTTTGATCATTATCAACAACGTTATATTTTTAATGGCGAATGATTCATATATGGCATACCTCTCCCAAAATTAATGTGGGGCGTCGACTCACGAATCCATTTCCATCAATATCATTTGATCTTTTAAAGATCAAAATGTTTCTTTATAACCATAGTATCACCATACTTGAAACTTAAATCATTTTCCTTCTTTCGTGCTCAGAAATGTACTTAATAATTATATTAAATTATCCCATGAATCTGAAACAAGAAATAAAAAATGTTAAGCATTCTTGATAATTAAGTCAAACAAGTCAAAGCATTAACATATATTTGACCAACTTAAAAATAAAATCTTTCACAAGTTATTAGCAAAAGTTAATATACCGAAATGGAATTGCTAAGGACTAAAATGTTAAGGCAATTAAATTATTGCAAAATATCAAAGCATCAACACGACGGTTTCAACACGCCAATAGACAAGCGATAGCTAAAATTGTTATAAAGGATCAGAGAAAATAAACATGGAATCATGTTAAATGATCAATTCCAACGAAATTAGGAATCAGACTCAAAAATCTCTGCACATGATCGATCTGAAAAGATCATAACAATTTTATTTTTCATCACCATGAATTCTCGAGTTCCTGTTTTCATGACAAAAACACTAAACAAATTATCAGTTTTTCGTTAGTATAATAACGAAAATTTAAGAATTAAGATTGTAGGACCATGATTTCTACGATATGACAAACTGAATAATTTGTTTATATAATAATAAAAACAGATTTAAAATATACAATATGATAAACAAGAACGATTTCGTGTGGAGGCGAAACACTCTTTCCTTAATTCTTAAATTGCCCGTAGTGTGACGGTGTTTATGCAATCAGAATCCCAGGATACAACCACACTTCGACTATTCCGCATCACTCATAATAGAAGCTAACGAACCTATTTTGTGTTGTACTCTGAGACACAAAAAAAAATACTAGCATAACTATTCTAAGTGGAAGAATTGTTTCTTTTCTTTGTTCTTGGATGTATTGGATGATTTTTTTCCTATAATGCTAACAAGCCTTTTATAGAAAAATAATGAGAAGCACAAGTTACATTTCCAACATAGAAATGAAACTTCCATGGTGTACTAATGGAGAGTTTAATTCTTGTCAACTATTTTGTGAATTTATTTCACATTTTGACTAATAAATTAAAGATTAAAAGTTATTATTGTTTGACCAAATCAAACAAATAATATACTTTAAAATGAATTTCTTTTTTTTATTTTATCAACATAAAAGATCAACATATATTTGGTTTATAAGATTATGTTAATGAACATGTAGTCCAACTAACAAATCAAACCCAAATCCAATCAAATATCCAATGTGTGTATTTGTTACTTTGTACAAATTTTTCAAATCACACACATTGGTCAATTTCATATTCAAATAAAACTCATTTTTGACATATGAATACACTATTCATAATGCTCAAAAAATAGTTCCAACAATTTTTATATGCTAACATGCACTCGAAACCCACCCTACCCAAACCTATACATACAAATAAACCATTCCCTATGGTGATTAAGGAAGCTATGGATGGAAACTCTAGAGGAAAGAAGAAGGTCCCTAAACATCTTAGAATGGAAGCTAATGAGAAAGAGATGGATAGATTTGCTAAGAGAGTCCTCAGAATCCCTTAAGTAACCACATTCGAAGAAGCTTATTACACTCACTGATTGTGGATGTTCTTCAGAGAAACAAAAGAGACAGACGATGACATTGAAATAATGTTTAATCATCTGAAGGAGAATATAAAGCAAAGGGTCAAGTTGAAGAAGAGAAGCGATCTTGGGAAGTTTGTGGTTCCCTACAACATAAGAAGATTTCTAAGACTTAATAAAAATACATAACTGGACAACTTCTTTCATAGTTTCTAACTATCATCAAAAATTCAGTAGATCTTTTCTATACCATAAGCATTTATATTTTGTTAAGTTCAAAAAACATTTATAATTTTTTTTTATTTCTGTAACAGTTATAATTCTGTCAGAATTACTTATTTTAGTCTGTTGATTAATATTATTTGATACTATCTTAAATAATAATAATGATATATGTTAAATGGTATCTATCTATAATGCTGTATTATTTTATCTGATATAACATTAGTATGATAGAAACAATAACGTACTTATAAGACCAGCTGCATTTGTGTAATTGCATATGTTTCAAACTAAGGATGTGTCTGCTTTCCTTTGTTTACATTTACACACAGTGCATGCAATCAAAATGTAACTGATTAAAAGGTGGGAAAAAATCAAAAGGTGCCTGCGACAATAATGTCAATCTCTATCATTGTAAGAGACAGATTTTTTAACTGATTGAAAAGAAAAAGAATCGCTTTTAATACTGGTGGAGTGTCATTCTGGAAGAATTAATCAAGTTCAGAACTTTGATTCTTCCAGAATGACACTTGATTAATTACTTTAGAGTCATTTCCGTTTTTCCTCAAACTTTGAAATCAAACATATGTACTATAAATTTAGACAGTTACGGTATAAAATAACACAACTAAATATGGCGTATATTCATGTGAGCGTACTAAATATGGCGTATATTCATGTAAAAAAATTATTAGTTGGTCTAATATCAGTGTCATAAAAAATCCTTGTGGAAGAAGTGAGCGACAAACAAAATACGTCTGCACAATGCAATTAAAAAGGTGATATGGTAAATAAATTATATTACTTTGAAAGTCAAATAAGCAACAATAGTTACAAACCTCTAAGTGTTCTTGGATTTACAACAGGATTCATTGTTGTAAGGAGAAGCACAACAGGTTTTTTTAAGAAAACTTAATGTAGCTCGTCTTCTTTATATCTAGTAATGCGCTCTACATTACTAGATTCTTTAGTAACTAATAGTTTAGTTTTATAATAAACTTTAAACTGAAAATGTTACTGATTTATATAATTTCTTATTTAAAATATGATATATATGTTTATGTTTTTTTATAAAACTGTACCCTTTCAAATAGTTACTTATTATCTATATATTTTTGTAGATATAAATGTAATTGTTATGTTTATAAGCATATTTATATTTTTAAATATATTAGTTTTTTATTTTACAATACTATATGTATATATATATATATTGCTCAATGCATGTAAAATAGAAATACACTATTATAAATACTAAATCGTTTTCCGCGCTATGCGCAGATAATTGATTTTAAAATTTTACAATTTTCACTTTTTAGCGTCTAACATACATATGATATAGAGTTGGAGATAACATACACTGATTTTGGTTGTTTAAAGGGTGTATGTATTTTACTTTGGCCGTTTCTAAACTATAATAAGATTGTGTATTATAAGTTTGCCAAAATACTAAGACTAAGTTCAGAATAAATAGACAGAAATTATTGAAATGTTGATTTCCGTTGAGTTTTCTCAAAGATCTTCTGAGTTGTATTGCCATTTTTTTGCTCGAAATCATGAATTAAAGTTCACACTTATCTTGTTTCTAAAGTTTTTGTTGATTTTTATTGTGTTATTAAAGTAAAACTGCGTTATGGATGATAAAATGACATTAGCTTCTCTGTAACTAAACTGTATTTTACGGATAATGTTTGTCGTTGCAACAACTCATATTTTCGTTTAGTTATGCTTTGCAACTCCCTGAACATAGATGTTTCGTTGTTTCATAGTGAAAGCCTTACAATCATTAATTTATAATATAATTTTGTATAAAATGAAACATATGTTAGAAATATAAATATTGTATTTCACATGTTCATGTTTAAAGCAACTAACTATGAGTTTTGTTAGCTTCTATATTGAGGCATTTAATTCCTTGCATTATGTGTATTTTGTCAAAATACATTTGATTTAGCTTGTGTGATTAGTTGACTATTTTTAATTTATTTTGTTTGGGAAAGTTGGTAATATTATTACCTGGAAGGTAAAACATGTGAATTAGATGTTAAGACAAAATACATATGGATACGTATGAATCTGGAAAGATTTGTTGGATTTTTAACATAAATAATTTTAATAAACATTTAATCTTTTGATAAAACTGTAAGTACCCCTGGTACCAATATATATTTTTGTATATAGTAATTAATTGATTAAATATTTTTAGCTTGATAGTTATATGAGAACTGGATCCAAACAAAATCTTCAACAAATACTAATTGATCATCTTTATAAAAAAATTTCTTTTTAAAATATATATTTTAGAATATCTAATATTTGTTTACAGTTACAAAATACGTATCCAGCAATTAGAATATTAAGCTATGGCCAACTTTAGTTCTTGTCTTTACAGTTATAAGTCAAAAATGAATGTACGCATTCTCTATAATATTATTTGAAAATTAATCTTTTAATGTTTTGCTCTCACTATAATTATTAGAATGGTTATTTTAGATGTCACAATTTATATTTTTATTTTGGATAATCTTTGTTATTTTGAGTTTTTATTTTATTTTAGTTTCCTTTTATATTGCTTTTTAAATCACATCTATAAAAAGAAAACATTTATAAAATATAAAAACGTGGTCATATAACATTTTTTACTTTTTGATAATCTTTGTTATTTTCAGTTGCTATTTCAGTTTCCCTTTTATATTGATTTTCAAATCAAACATATATATATATATATATAATAAAATATTTATAAAATGTAAAATGTGGTCATAATATATATATGATTTCATTAAAAAATCATAAATGTTAAAATTCATATTTACAATTTCTATAATTTTGCCTTAAATATAATCTCAAACAACATAATAGATAATTATCAGATAATTTTGAAAATTAAATTTTAATTTTACACTATTTTCTATTGAATTAAATTCCAAATAACATATATCAAAAGGAATTAAAAAAAATCAAACATGATATATTTTATTTATATAATTGATTTCCTAAAAATGAAAGTTTACAAAAAAAATTTTATGTTTTAAAAAGTAAATAATTTTTACTTTGAAACATAATCTCAAAGAACATAATAGATATTAAAGTTACAAAGTACTAAAAAAAGTTTTCTGTCAACAATATTTTTAATAAATTAAAGATGAAAAAGATTTTAATTAGCATAAACTAATAGCTCTAGTTAACTAAAATAACACTATCTTCCTGTAAAATGTGATGTAAACCAAAGTGATATCTATTTTCTAATATGTCTACTGTTTTTCACTGATAAATGTTTCGTTGTTATTATTATTATTTTGTTTTGAATTGAACGTTTCCTTATTATTGGCAGTAAGAAAAACATGTGAAGGAGCTCTCCACGATAACTTTCAGTTTCTCTATGTGTCTTGTTTCCCACTCAAGACCTTGCAAAAAAAAACATGTGCAAGACCATCTGTGGTTTTGAATGAAAGAGTTATAAAAGAAACAAAGACGTGGTGGGTGCACAAAACATTGCAAGATATACAAAAGTGTTTATTGCTTACAAGTTACGACAATATTTAGTTGAGAGTGACATCACTTTTCGATGGTCTCCGAGCTCGAAAGACCGCATACGAAAAAGTGGTACCGCCATGTTGGAAAAGTACACTTTGAGAGAACTGCAAAAACATTCCAATTCGTAAGAAGGCCAGTTACTTTATATTATATAATTATTTTTAAACAATTTATTTAAGATTCTAGGCATGGTGAAAGGTACTCCAAGTCACCAGTTAAATCTCACCCCCCCCCTCCCCGTAGAAGAAGACCAAGCCGTAGTCTTAGTCAAGGTCGTGGTCATAACTACAGGTTAGTGGTAAATTTGGAGTTCTGGAAACTTTTGCTAGTGTTAGCCTTTAAAGCATGCACAATAATTATTATGATGTTTACAATACCTTTTCTACATGAGTTATAGGTCTTTCCTTATTTAATAATGTGATTATCTGCCGCTCAAGTATCATGTGTCAGGTTTTAACCCGATTATCTAACTGCAAGTGCACAGTAAAGTACGCAGTAGCAATACGGGATCGAATCCACAGGGACCGATGATCACACGTAGAGTGGCAGACAAGTTACTAGCTAGAGCGATAAAAGATATTTTTGTTTGGTTTTTAATTTCTAAAACTTCAATAAAACATAAACAAGCAAGCAGTAGAATAATTATACGGTTTGTAAACAATTTAAACAAGCGTTGGGCAGCGGAAATTCTCAGGGATTTCTTTTCAACAAAGATACAATTAATGATAGACACATGAATATATTAAGAACCGTCTAGAACTTAAACACGGCGATAGAATTAACCTACTTCCGTAGCGCTAATTCTCTATGTTATAGAAATTTACACACTAACTTTCGCTGAGTTTCAATTTCTAAACAAGCATTAAGAACAGGTTCAATATGTTCACAAAGCGCAATAACATCAACTTCCGAAGGTTAAGGACACTTTGCTCATCTAAAGTCTTTTCGAGAGTTTAAACTATCACTTTCGGTGCATCAAACAACCTTATATCATGAACTAAGTGATCAATTCAGTTCAAGCAGTAAGAAATCAAGTAGATGAAGAACCAAAACGTAATCCCTACATCCAAACACGTTTTATGCATCAAGACATCAAGAAATCCCCTATGAGAACCCCTTAACCAACTAGATGACTACTCACACATGATCAAACAAGAACAACACGATTTCAGATGAGAAAACATGATAAAATTGTATTGAAATAGAGTAAAGGTTAAGAAGATCTTCTCCAAATGGTTTTGAGATGAACTTCTTTACAAATCTTCACAAAAATCTCACAAATCTCTCAAATCTCTCTCAAGAACTCTCTCTGGTGTTTTTCTGGCTTCTCTGGTCTTCAAAGAACAAGAAATGATCATGCTTGTCGAAATAATTCAGGTGGGAGTGGTTAAAATGAGTGCACAACTCGTTGGTGGATGGTGGAGCCGGAGATGCCTAGGATCGGTCGATCCAGAGGCATGGATCGGTCGATCCTTAGCATGTGGAAGGGATCAGGCGATCCGTGTGGTGTGGATCGGTCGATCCAAGGTGTTCGTTCAGCACATACTTCTGGTCCGTTACTTTTGCTTCGAAATCTTTTCCAAATGCGTTCTATTCTCACAAGCTAACCTGTAACCTGCAAATTTCATTGAAAACCGATCATTTTTCATCCCAAAACGAGTTTAAAACCGGTAAAAATACCGAATATCAAATCCCCCAGACTTGAATCTTTGCTTGTCCTCAAGTAAGACGAAATTTTGGAGTTCACTTACCCTCAGTAGACCTTACCTTGCATGATTCGCTAACCACATAAATCATAAGCTATTAGGGCAGTCTCCCCAAATCCCCATCAAGACCTCGCAAACGTATCCATACTCTTAACTTTAAACCTGCAAGTCTCAGTTTCATGTAATCAACTCTTTACATTCATTTAAAGTGTACGTGACCTTTCCACCATAGATATCTCCATCAGGTATAACGGGCTTGGTGTTTGGGAGGCTGTCTAGTGTTTAATTAAGTGAGGTTCAAAATGTTTATGGGTATCAGCTGGAGAGACAGAGTATATTGATAACCATGTTTTTCGAACTACTCAAGTCTCAAATGATCAATCCCAGTAAACCTCGAACCCCAAATTCAAACAATGCATTATCCTTGATCTAAATATAATTACAAAATTACTAATCTTAATATCAAACAACGCATCATACTTTTCTTCTCTTTTTTTTATTTATATATATATATATATATATATATATATATATATATATATATTTTCTTTTTTTCTTTTTCTTTTTCGAATAAATTTACAACGGTAAATGCGGATAAATGCATTTTCACACTTTTAACACCCAAAATTTATTATTTACACCCCTAGATACACAGGACCGTATCTAATCACCTAAATGTTCCGAACCTACTTAAGTAGTCGAATGAACCACGTCTACCCTAATCTCTCCATTGTGTTTGCACATGTATGCATATGTAACAGTAGTAGAGAATGCATGGAGATGTGAAGAAAGGGTAGGGTGTAGGTGTGATACCAAACTAAAGATGAGTCTGGCCATTCAGGATTAGCAAAGATTGGTAGAATTAGGTGAAGAAAATCCTGAATGTGTATGTGGTGTGCCGTTTCCTGATGTAGATTCTGGTCAAAAGAGATTAGATTCATTAGTGGTCAAAATAATTGAGTCAATCACAATTCACTAAAGACTTGACCAAAGCTTTCTGGAAGGCTGTCTGGTCATGAGGTCTTCTGGTTTGTCTGCGCTAAAAGCCCTGCAAAATGGTCAATATGAAATGAAATAGCACAACATGCAAGGAAAATAATCTAATGATCGTCATAGGGTTTGTGAAACATCCCTACAAACATTTGACTCGATAAAACCAAAGAGAGATTGAGTTTAAAAACCGACTCTAAAACACACCGAAAAAAAGAAACAAAGGAAACAACATCAGTAGCAAACATCCCCCAGACTTACTTCACACTGTATCAGTGTGAAAATAGATTCAGGAGAGGCAGATAAACAACAACAAGAAAGAAAATAAGATAAAAGGAAAAAGAAAACAAACAGCGGTGGAACTGTGGAGTCAAGTAGAACGGTGGTCCCGACGCTTTTTCGAACGCCTCTCGTCGACACTAGAAGATGTCTCCTCTTCCTCGGGTGCAGCAGCCTCCTCATCACTGTCACCAGAAACAGCTGAGCGAGCTGCACATGCCTTCTGAATGCTACAAATCCCCTTCCAAATCTTCAGCAAGATGGAATTGTTTGTTTGATGACTCTTAATGGACCAGGCGTTGATCTCTTTGGCTGAAGCGGTCACTGGAAGAGCAAGTGGCAGCATGTATGGGGTGAAATCAGTAGAGAAAAGAATCTCATCATCAGCATCATCAATCTCATCAACATCCGCTTCTTCATCATGCTGGTGCGAGGAGGAAGCAACCACATTTTTGCCCTTCTTGAAGCTCGCAGACGTGGGCAAAGGACATGAGCAGGTGGCATGAACTCAACGGACTCTCAAGTAGTGAGGTCAGTGAAGGATGTGTGAGGAAGAATGAAATACCGATACTCTCCTGATCGATCCTGGAACTGATAGACATGAGGGGCTGAGCGAGGAATGTCATGGCGCCATGGTCCAGTGAGATAGCCACTAGCTATCAGTGATTTCATGTCAAAGCAATCCTGATACACCCTCTTCTTCTTGTGCATTACCACATCCTCAGCAGGAAGAGTGATGTGAAAATGGCGGAAAATGCATGTGACAATAGCTCCAAAACCAAATCTTTTTCCAGCGTCGGAAGCCTTGTAGTAAGCAAGCTTCTCTGCAATTACGGCTCCTATGTTGAGGCTGTGGGCTTCTGGAAACAGAAATGATACACTCTCAGGCCACAAGTGTCTTGTCCCCACAAATAGAAGAGCCAACTCATCAGTGCTGACTGCTGCTGGGACTGTCTTCCCATATATAATGCTGCTGATAACTCTCACTGCATATCGCAGGACCGGGTTGCGAATCCGAGCCTGTTTCGCTTCCCGTGAAACGTAATCCCCTGAAGCAATAAAATTCCAGAATTCTGTGGCATGGAGGAAATTAGGGATCACTGACAGAGTCCCTTTCGCGAACCCAAAGATGTCACACAGCTGGAACAGGGTCATCGAGTAGAACTGCCTGTTCACAATGAAGGAGAACATACCCTGATCAGCTACCGGATTATCTGGGTCTTGGTACATCAATCGAGCTGAAGCAAGAAACTGTCTGGTCAAATCAGCGTAGGTGTTGTCTTGCAAATCAAAAATGAACCCAAGACCAATCCTCTCAAATAGGCTTTCCACTTGCTCAGTAATTCCCAAAGCTTCTGTCGTTTCCCTGTGGGCAAACCGAGTCACACAAATCTCCACTGCTTGCATCTCCTGATAGAAAGCTTCATCATGCTGATCCCAGTGCTGTGTAATCGGTCAGTTTGCAGGGTGATTTTTGTCTGTTTTTCGAAATTTGCCCCTGGTTGGCCCAGCAGCCCGTGACGATGAACTCTCACGTGTTCCTGCTTGTTTCTGTCTCCTACTCATGATCTGCAAAATAACGCTCAAAAACCAAGTAAGAAACAAAGAAAGGTGATTCCTTAAACACAGATAATGAAGCAAGCTCATAAGATATGCAAAATTCAAGCACTAGTTGTTTCATATAGCACATGTGTGTAGAATCATTACAATGCAGGACAATTCTAACTTCAATTTTCGTTTTTGTCTAAGGCATGAAAAATTCAACATTCTAAAAATCAGTAGCAAACTCAAATTTGTTCAAGAAAATGATGCCATAAGGATATATACATATAGGAATCAAGGCATTTCATCAAGACAAACAAGAATTTTCAATTTCATTTTGAATTTTCATCCATAAACTAAACCCACTTTTTCTACTCATCACAATCTGTTAATAACTCAAAAATCACTTGAAAGGGGCTACCCAAAGGTATATATCATCATAAACGAAGCCTAGAAGTAGTGACTTGGTGAAATGTCCCATGAAATCAATATCCCATACATCGAAAACCTCAACCTCAAGAATGAAGTTCTGAGGCATCTCGTTCCTCTTGCTGATGTTACCCTTCCGCTGACATGCATTGCACTTTGAGACAAATTCATGGGCGTCTCTGAAAAGTGTAGGCCACCAATAACTAGCCTGCAGGACCTTCGAAACTGTCTTGAATGTTGCAAAATGGCCAGCGTACTCTGAACTATGGCAGTGGAAAAGAACCCCTTGCATCTCATTCTCCCGAACACATCTTCTGAATAAACCATCTGAGCATCTCTTGTAGAGGAATGGATCATCCCAATAGTAGTGGTTCACGTCTCTCATGAACTTCTTCCTCTCGTATCCCTTCAAATTTGGTGGTTCAATTCCAGCACATAAGTAGTTTGCAAAGTCTGCAAACCATGGGAGATCATCCTGAATTTGTCTTATGACACAGCAGTCGGCTCGACCCAAATATTCTTCTTCCAGCAATGTAATCACGTAGACATTTTCTTCGGGTAACATATCATCCAGCGGTGTTTCAGCTTCCACTCTCATTCGGAAAAGATGATCTGCTACTCCGTTTTCAGTTCCTCTCTTGTCTCTAACCTCAATATCAAATTCCTGCAGAAGTAAGATCCACCTTAGAAGTCTCGGCTTAGCATCGTTCTTCGTCATCAGGTACTTCAAGGTTGCATGATCCGTGTGTACAATTACTTTCGAGCCCACCAAATAGGACCTGAACTTCTCGAAAGCATAAACCACTGCCAGCAACTCCTTCTCAGTAGTAGCGTACTTGATCTGAGCATCATCAAGCGTTCGGCTGGCATAGTAGATTACATGGAGTTTTTTTGTCTTTTCTTTGTCCCAAAACAGCTCCAATTGCGTAATCACTTGCGTCACACATTACCTCAAAAGGTAAATCCCAATCTGGTGGCTGCACAATGAGAGCACTAACTAGAGACTCCTTGAGAGTTTGGAACGCAGCAAGGCAATCAGCATCAAAAACAAATTTTGCTTCTTTGCACAGTAGACGGGTGAGTGGCCTTGCTATCTTGGAAAAATCTCTGATAAATCTCCTGTAGAAGCCGTCATGTCCCAGAAAACTTCGAATGTCCCTCACTGTCTTTGGAGGCTGTAGGCTGGTCATTACTTCAATCTTCGCTTTGTCAACCTCGATACCTTGCTCTGATATCCTGTTTCCCAGAACAATGCCATCTTTCACCATGAAATGGCATTTCTACCAATTTAGCACCAAGTTCTTCTCCTCACATCTTTCCAGCACCTTGCACAAATTAGCAAGGCAATCGGTAAATGAAGAACTGTAAACTGAGAAGTCGTCCATAAAAACCTCCATAATGTCTTCAATAAGATCAGTAAAAATGGACATCATGCATCTCTGGAAAGTGGCAGGAGCATTACACAACCCGAAGGGCATTCTCCTGTAGGCAAAAGTGCCGTATGGACAGGTGAACATTGTCTACTCTTGGTCCTCTGGATGAATGGGTATCGGAAAGAATCCAAAGTAGCCATCGAGAAAACAGTACTAGTAGGGCTGGTTGGCAAGCCTTTCCAGCAACTGGTCGATGAAAGGAAGCGGGAAATGGTCTTTCCTGGTGGCTGAATTTAGCTTCATGTAGTCGATACACATCCTATGTCCCGTGATGGTTCTGGTAGGAATCAGCTCATCCTTCTCGTTCGTGATAACAATAATGCCACCCTTCTTAGGAACCACGAGGACTGGACTCACCCAAGTGCTATCTGAAATTGGGTAGATCACCCCTGCACTCAACAGCTTGAGAATCTCCTTTTTCACGACCTCCATCAGTTTAGGATTCAGTCTTCGCTGGTGTTCTATGGACGCCTTTGACTCATCCTCCAAGTGAATCCTGTGCATGCAAAGATCTGGAGAAATACATGTAATATCATCCAAAGAGTACCCCAATGCTTTTCTATACTTTCGCAATTTTGAAAGAAGCAAAGCGGTCTCCACATTATTCAAGTTAGCACAAATAATAACAGGATAAGTAGAATTCGGTCCTAAGAATGCATACCTTAGCCCATCTGGGAGGGCTTTAAGTTCCACCTTTTGAGCCTTTTCCTCACTCCAATCTGGTTGGGAAGATGATGGTCTGACTGTCTTATCAGTGCTTAAATCTTCAAGGCTGACATAGGCGACATGTTTCTCTATTGGTGGAGCTGAATTCAAAATCTCAGAAAATCCAACCACTTCTCGGTCTATGAATCCGAACTCACTCTCGCCTTGGGTCAATGCGACTTGTAGAGGATCATCAGTGTGTAACTCTTCATCCATTTCCTCTACTAGTTCAGTCAATGTGTCAACCCAGAAAGTTTGTCCATCAATAGTTGGGTTCTTCAGCACCTTCTCCACATTATATCTCATCGCCATATCTCCTAGACGTAAGTCTATATGCCCATTTTGTACATCTATCATGGCTCCCGCAGTAGCTAAAAACGGTCTTCCAAAAATGAGAGGATCTTTAGGCTCTTCTACTAGTTCCAGAACTACAAAATCAGTAAGCACATATCCCTTTCCAACACCAACAGGGATGTTTTCTAGCACACCGACTGGTCTTCGTACTGATCGATCAGCAAGGACCAAAGAGATCCTCGTAGGTTTGTAGTTTGTCATACCTAATCTCTCAGAGACAGAGAAAGGCATTAAGCTCACTCCTGAACCCAGATCGCAGAGACTCCTCTCAAAGGTAAGTGATCCAATGCGGCATGGTAGAACAAATGGTCCAGGATCTTCTCGTTTTTAGGCATGACATTTTGTAGAACTACGCTACATTCCTCATTAAGCATCAACACACCACTCTCTAGGCTCATCTTATCAGTAAGAATCTCCTTCATATACCTTTTAAGAGAAGGTACCATCTTCACAGCTTCAACGAATGGCAATCTTACATGTAACTCCCCAACAAGGTTCTTCAGCTTCTCGTACTCACGTTCTTTGATCTTTTGTCTTGGTCTGGATGGGTATGGAGCCTTTGGAACATAAGCAGGAGGCGCCACATACACGTCTTCATGTTCAGCAGATGCTTCGGTATCAGCAGATGAAGTTTTGGGTTTAGCTTGGCATGGATCGGTCGATCCCAAACCACTGGAGTGCTCGATCTGTATATGCAATCGATGGATTCCACATCCCTCGGATTGATCGATCTCAATCATAGAGCGGTCGATCTCCTTTCCTTTGGATCGATCGATCACAGAACAGTTTTTCCACTCCTTAGTGTAATTGCATTCACAAACTCCTTGGGGTTCTTTTCTGATTTCCCAGGTAAAAACCCGGGTGTCTTGCTGCTGGAGGCGGTCTGAGCAACTTGTGTTTCCAAATGTTTCAAATGGGTGTTCAAAGCTTCAAATTTCCCATTTAGCTCTCCATACATGTTGTCCACCTTGGTGTTTATCTCTGAGGTGCTAGTCTTCTGACCTTCCAGCACCATTTACAGCATCTTCTTAATCTCGTTGTCCTGAGAAGACTGTGACGAAGAGGCATTCCCTTGATTCTGGTAGTTGTTGTATTGTTGCCTCTGCAGAAAACCAGGATTTCTTGTGTTGTTTCCTTGGTACTGATTTTTGTTTTGATACCCTTGGTTGAACACACTCTGGTTCTGGTTCTGCATGTTGCCTTACTGACGATAGAACTTGTCTTGTGGATTCTCCACATTATTGCTCCGGTAAGATAGCAAGTTCTGTTGGTTCCTAAAGTTCTGATTGAACCCTCTGTTGTAGTTCCCTTGATTACCAATGTAGTTCACATCAGCTTCCAACTTGTCTGAATCATCAGCTGCACTCTCTTGGTAAACCTGATCTTTTTGATTTCCCACATAACTGACTGACTTCTGATCTCTCTTCATAAGCATCTCAATCTTCTCATTCAGCTCTTCAATCTTCTGAGAATCAGCTCCTGAACTTCTCTTCTGTCTATCAAACTCTGACTTGCGATTTGCTTGACTGGCTGAAAGGTTGTCTATCAAGATGTAAGCTTCCTCTACTGTCTTAGTCATGAAATCGCCATTACTTGCAGTGTCCATGGCGTTTTGATGATTCTCATTGACCCCATTGTAGAAGATATTCAGCAAGTTCACATCGGTGTATCCATGGTGGGGATAATCAAGTGTGTACTCTTTAAAACGCTCCCACGCCTCATGAAAACTCTCAGAACGTAGCTGCTCAAAATTCCCAATCTTACTCCTCAGATATGTAGACCTTGACTTAGTGAAGAAATGTCCCAGAAAAGCAGCCTTTGTTTCCTCCCAAGTAGTAAGAGAAACCGGTGCTAAAGACTTCAACCATCTGACGGCTTTGTTGGCCAGGGAGAAAGGGAACAATCTACACTTCAGAGTGCCTTCACGAATGCCATTATGCCTGCTGGTGTTGCAGATAGACTCAAAATGCTCGTTTCATCCCAAAACGAGTTTAAAACCGGTAAAAATACTGAATATCAAAGTACGCCAGTAAGAAGAGAGGGAAGTATGGAGGAACGTGTCTCTCAGAGGCAAAGACCAAAAAAGCCTGAGTCCAGATTAAAGTCATAGAGGGAAGACCAAAATGTGAAAAGAAAGACAGGTGAGACTATGGAGGCAGCCCAAAAGAGAAGGTAGTGGCTAGAACTCTTTGAGTTCCATTGTAAGATGTGAATAAAGTTCTTCCAGACTTGATGTTGAAGACAGTAGTCTCATCGATGATGACTTCGAGCTTAACCGTTGCTCCTTTCTTGAGTTGCTTTATTTTGGCTTCAGACATCTTTCAGACTGTTATCTTTCATAAATTTGGTTAGCAAGACATTTATAATAGTTCCCATTCGTAGATTCTAGTAAGAAGAAAGCATAGACTATTTTATTAGCTGCTTTAGTTGTCAAACACTTGGGACAAAATAGAAAACAGTATTGACTTGTCTTCGGATGAAGCAGATGTTTGTATCTTTGTGTTGAACTCTGTGAATTACCTTTTCTCTATCTATTTCAGACCAAAACAAAATGTTTGGGAGATCAATGAACTGTGTATGTACATAAGAGGTGACATTGAGTTACAGTAACTCAATGTCTTTGGCATAGCAGCCTTTGGTTTCATAGGGTTTCTTCAAGGTCAAGTTCGTCCTTTATTTCGTCGCCATCTTTGAAAAGCTTGAGAAACCGGGCCTGCTCTTGTTTCTGCTTCTTCTTTCGCCAAATACTTATGACCCATAATCAGTACCATGCTTGCAGGATGCAATATCACCCTTGATTTTTTTCTTTGTCAGTGCTAAAATCTTTATCTGAACCTGCAAATAGAAAAAAATGCGCCTACGATTTCATCGATCAAATTCATCCCAATAACCTGAAGTAAACTGTGAAGCTAAAATGAACAAAGAGATACATTAGTAATTATGTGTTTATAACTATATTAGATCTACCTCTGTGTAAGTGACTGAGATAGAAGTACATACCAAGTTAGATAATCTTAGGTGGGGGAGACTTCTACATTATCTGTCTGTCGTCTGCTAAATTCTTGTCTCTCTCTATCTAATCTATTGATGTCGCGTCCTCTTCTTCTACACACTACAAAAAAAGTTGCTATTCATAGCACATTGTTATAGCTCGTTTTACCAAACTGCTGTCGTTGATGAGGGTAATATTTTTTTTTATTATAGAACAACATTAGATAAATGCTATGATAGAGTTTTAGTAAGCGGGAACCTAAATTTAGCTTTTACGCGAAACACTTAGTGAAAATTAGCTTTTCCCTCACTCTCATCGGGGTTCCCTCTCATCTCTCTCATTTTTCCCTCTTTCTCTTTTGAACCCTAAATGAAATCCCCATTGATTCTCTCTCGAAAAAAAAATCTGGAAACCAATTAGCTCGGGAATCAATATCTATCAACCTCCATCTCGAAAACCCTAAACGAAATACGCCTCATTTCCAATCTCGAAACAAATCCTCACCGCTTCTCCCATCCTCTCCGCTTCTCAAACAGTTCTTCGATTCACCCCATCCTCTCAAACAGTTCTTCGATTCAGCTCCGTTTGTACATCTCGAAGGTAGTGGGAGTCCTAATTTGAGTTGAAATCGATTTACATAATATCGAATTTATTATTTTACTTTTTGAGTTCTCGGTTGCTTTGAGTTCTTATTTGCTTTGAGTTCTTGGTTGCTTTGAGTTCTTGTTTGCTCTGAATTATTTTGATGATTTTTTTGGATTTTATGTATCGTTATATGCTCTGAGGACAACTTGACATCACAGTACGATGGACAAAGCTTGGGTACATCTAAGCAGGTACTGATCTTAAGCATATATATTTTAGTTTTCATTTTGTGCATCGCACTAACATGTTTCTTTTGTTTTCATTTTGATTGTTAATGGAAGAGTTGATCCTGGATATGAGAGAGGGGCTTCACAGTTTGTCCGGGATGTGGCTTCAGCTATGGGAGGGATTGATATGATTATGCCCGTGCATAGACTGCCGTAACATTGATCGTCATTCAGAAAGTGTTGTAGTTCACCATCTAGTTACCAGGGGAATGGAGGAGGGTTATAAGATGCGGAGTGATTGGTATCTACATGGAGAAGTGAACTCAGAGGTTGCAGGTGAAAGTAGAGCAACTGAATGGAATGATGAGATCGTTGGGCTGTACAGAGTTGCTGAGCTTTTTGATGAAGAGTTAGCTGAGACGGGGGATTTATCTGAAGCTGCAGAGGGAGACGACAAGAAAGAAGATGAGTTTTTGGCAAAGTTAGCTGAGGCTGAAACACCCCTGTATCCAGCATGTGTCAACCATAGTAAGCTCTCTGCAATTGTTTCATTATTTCGACTGAAGACTCAGAATGGGTGGTCTGACAAGAGCTTCAATGATCTACTAGAGACATTGCCGGAGATGTTACCAGAGGATAATGTGTTTCACACATCACTGTATGACGTGAAGAAATTTCTGAAATCCTTCGACATGGGTTATGAGAAGATTCATGCATGTATTAATGACGGTTGTCTGTTCAGAAAGAGGTTCGAGAAGCTTGAGAAGTGTCCAAAGTGTAAAGGCTTCGAGATGGAAGACAAATATGCATACTGGTGAGAAGAATATGGGCGTCCCACAGAAGGTATTGCGTTATATTCCTATAATTCCTAGACTGAAGAGAATGTTCCGTTCGGAGGAAATGGCTAAGGATTTACGGTGGCACTCTATGAACAAAAGCAGTGATGGTAAGCTTCGTCACCCTGTTGATTCAGTGACATGGGATCAGATGGATGCTAAATACCCAACGTTTGCAGCAGAAGCAAGGAACATCAGGCTTGGCCTTTCAACAGATGGATTCAATCCATTCAACATGAAGAACTCCATGTACAGTTGCTGGCCTGTATTACTGGTAAACTACAACTTGCCACCTGACTTATGCATGAAGAAGAAGAACATCATGCTCTCATTGTTGATTCCTGGTCCACAACAGCCTGGTAATAGTATAGATGTATACTTAGAACCCCTCATCGAAGATCTGAACAGCCTGTGGAGCATTGGGGAGTTAACATTCGACGCTCTGACTGGATCAACATTTACTCTTAAGGCAGCATTGCTCTGGACAATCAGTGATTTTCCGGCTTACGGGAATCTTGCAGGCTGCAAAGTAAAGGGTAAAATGGGGTGTCCGTTATGCGGGAAAAAGACAGATAGCATGTGGTTAAAGTACAGCAGAAAACATGTGTACATGTGCCATAGGAAGGGTCTCCCACCAGGTCATCGTTTCCGGGGAAAGAAAAGATGGTTTGATGGCAAAGCTGAACAAGGAAGAAGAGGAAGAATACAGACTGGGCGTGAAATTTCTCAACACCTTAGAAATTTCAAGAATGATTTTGGAAATTTCAAAGGATCTGCAAGAAAGAGAAAAAGGGTTCAGTGTGCTGATAATAAAGTATTTCTGGATGTTGTGCTTGAGGAGGGAACATATTTATGGAGGCAAACGATGGATCTTGCATGCCTTGACGACTGTTTAAACTCTTTTATATCATGGCCTGCTCGGAAAGTTGTCTTTGAAAACACACCAGGATCAACAAGACAACATTCTCCTTCTCCAAACAATGTCCCTTCATCAGTACGACACGAAAGAGAAACTGGTAGCAAAGATACATCGGTGGGTTCACCCGCTGGAAAAGGTGTTACAAAAGGTGCAAAATCAGGTGCAAAATCAGGTGCAACGACGTCTGCTCCTACTGAGGATTCTCCACCAACTGATCAGGTAATTATTTTTTACTCATCATGCTTTCATTTGATTATATTAGTCTCAGTTTGAAGTTGTGCTCATGTATATTGTAAAGTGTCAGATGAAGCTTGGATCTAAAGCTGCGAAACCGAATCAGAAGTGCAAACTGATGGACGTTGGTGTGAAGAAAAAAGTTGTTGCTGAAGGACGTGTGCATTCAACAGACCCAGCTCAAATGGTCCACTTTGTACGCTTAGGTCCGAAAGCAGCTAGAGTTTGGGTAGATGTTGTGCTCGTAGATGATGCAGAAGTTTGGAGGAAATCAGATGAGATTGAGTGTGTGAAAGATGCACATGGTTCATCAATTGCTTGGCCAATTGATAAATTGGTCATCTTTTAAGCTGCTGTAAGTGTTGTATCTTTTTGTTATAACCTTGCATATGTAATTGCTTTGTTGATGATCAGAGTTTATCTAATCTCAGGGAGCAGGGGGAATGAAGAACTTAGGTCAAGATTAGCTAGTTTTAAGCTATACTAATGAATTCCATGTATGATATTATTTCTTATGACTTTGGTATCAGTTTTCAAACGGCATATGTAACACTTATGTGTAATGACTTATGTAGTTCGAACTTATTTTATGAATGGATTTGTTTGGATTTGACTTTCTGTTTTGGTGAAACAGATTACGTATTAAGCAAATCATAGCTCTTAGACACAAAAAACAATAGCTAAAAAAAACTGTTGTCATTACAAATCATAGCATTCCAAATTACATATAATTTAAATTATCATGATATATTTCGAAGCTATTACACCCTTTTGTATAGCACTTAATAACTGCAATTACCAGAATAAGCTTTTGCTATTGTAGAAATCTCTACCATTGCACGAAATATGTATCGTAATTGAATTGTAACAGAAAATAAACGTGCCATAGATTAGTTAATAACATCACCCAGTTAGTGCTATTGTAAATTAACATTTCGTAGCATCACAGAAAAACGCTATCTTAGGGGGAGTACCTATGATTGCTGCCGTATACATAGCATTTGGTAAAACGCTATCAAACCCCTAACATAGCATAAAACCCGCGCTAACAATGGCCATATTTCTTGTAGTGACATAGAGGAAGAGAACACTTGAAATGGACTCTAAAAAGTCAGAGAGGAAGAATCAAACAATTATTTTTCAATTAAGGAGTCAAAATCTAATCTACACCAGATCCCACAATCCCTAAGATTATTATTCAGTCTACATTTGCGACACAAAGCTTTGCTACTTGTGTGTGGCAAAAGCGAATTTGTGCTTTAATTCATACTTTTGAGAAATTTCATATATATCTGGTTAAAGGACTGTGCTCTCATCTATGCCACAGTAGCGATAACGGATCAGATATGGATACAGCCACAGGTAAAGTGTCGTCCATATATGCCATTCGATAGAAAGACAACATGCCAATATATAGAAAGGAGTTGTAGCAGGCATGTTGCAGCTATACATGAAACCCCGCAAGAAAGTCACAGAAAGAACAGAAAATCACGTCCGATGAAAACTTTCGTCACACATCTGGACATATATACGAAAAGAGAAAGCCCACAATCAGAGGATCTTAGCGAAGATAGACAAACATAGGAATGCTCAATCAGGCTGTAATGCTATCAACAGGTAAAGAAGATGTGGTTGCTTTATTATGCTTAATAGGAAGCACAAATAAAAAAGAAGAAGATAAACTTCAGAGCGACAGAATCAAGAAGACACAGTACAACATATAACATAGAAAAAGAAAACAATACAAAAAGGTCTATGCAGCTGCAATCAGACATGCTTCTGAACATATTAGTAAGTAGGGTTGATCAGACCTTCAAATCTAACACTGACCAAGAGGGTATGTCATTTCAAAAGGGAAGAAAAAATAGGAGAAAATCAAAGATTGCATTTACAATATAACCATATAAGTTAAAGGAACTGGACTATGCTACAATAGCAAAAGATCAAAGTAGAGAAAATTTTATGATCGTTAGAAAAGCCTCCTTAAAGAGATATACAACATCATTTTCTCAAGGAACTGAAACAAAGCTTGGAGGAGAACATTAAGCACAAACATTGTCATGCCCAATGCACTTAGTTACTCAAAACCTTCCTCGAATAAGAATATATGAAGATCTTACAGATGCCATAAGGAAAAAGAAAATGTTGATTTCATTTGGTGGTTACTGTGTTTAATAGAGCGACGGTAGACAAGAGAATGAAGAACAGTTGTCACTTGTTGCCGAGGCTTTCAATGGTTGACGTTTGGGTTTACTCAAAACGTGACGGAGAGGAAGAAACTAATAGGTTAGAGCACAATTATCGCTAGTGTTTTAGGGGTTTTTTAAGCCTATTGGTCCCACAAAAAAAGAAAAAACCGGATGCATAAATTTCCAAATAAGGATCGATGTTACTCTGTTTCTTGTGATGTTTGCGGACCCAACTGACACATGGCGGCCCGCAATCGGTTCCTTCTTTTTTAAAAAAAAATCAGATAAAACAAAAAAAAAACAAAAAAAAACCCCAAAAAGTTGTTGCCGATAATCATGGCCTTAGGCTTGAGCAGCAGCAGTTTGAGTGATGAACTGGAATAATAGATGACATGACAAAGTTTAATAGGTTGAATTAATATGTTGACGTGGACCATCTCTTTGTTGAGGATATAGAACTTTTAGTATTATAAGAATACTTATAATTAGTTTTCAACTAACGTTGAGTAAAATTTTATTTGTTGAGATAATAATATAGATATTTTACAGTTTTTGATAAAGAAAATGACTCTAGTATTAGATTTATGGAGAATTTGTCAAATATGACTCAAACTTGATTTAAAAGTGTACTCAAACATCATTCAAATGCAAAACTAACCAATAGTCTTGTGAAATTACAATCAGCCCCTTATGATCTAACAAAAAACTTAGAATTTATTTTTACGAATGTAACACTGGAAAGTCTTTTGAGTCTTCTAATTTTGTGGAAGTCGGCTGGACGACTTCTAGGAAGTCGTCTCGAAGACTTCCACAATGTGTCGTCTGAATGACTTCCAGGAAGTCGTCTGGAAAACTTCCACAATGTGTCGTCTGGACGAATTCAAGGAAGTCGTCTGGTATAGTTGTTCTTAAAAATAATTTATAAATAATATAAACATACTTTTCAGGAGAAAAAAATTGAAATCAAGTAATTATAAATATTTTTAAATGACATAAAATAATATTTAGTAAAATTTAATTATTTTCAACATAGATGAGTGAATGTAGTGACTCATGGTATTCTTTGGTTTAGGGTTTAGTAACATATGTTGTAGTATTGTTTGTATTCTTAGGGTTTAGTTTTATGAAAGTTCAAATTTTGTTTGAAAAAATAGTTTTTACCTATTTGTCTTTATTTCTGTGTATATTAAACATTTTTAAGTTAAACTTGATTTTAATGAAGTGTTTAGTTACTTAATTAAGTTTAAGGTTTATTTAGGGTCTAGACGACTTACCTGTAAGTCGTCTGATGAATAGTATTTACGGGGTGGACGACTTCCTAGAAGTCTTCTCGTAGTTTTTACCTCAGACGACTTCCAGGTAAGTCGTCCATACCGGACCGAGCCTTTTATTTTACCATTGTACATTGATAATTTACCGGACATATATATTTTTCACTGTATGTAGCAAAACACGAAACCCTACCGTTTCTCTCTGAGGCGATTTCGAAGGCAAATCTTTTTTTTTCCATTGAATCTCCCTTTACCGTCATTATCACCGCCGCTAAACTCGCCTTTTACGATGAATCTCGTTTCTCCTTCACGATGAATCTTGTTTCTCCTTCATACATAACTAACCATCTGCTTTTTTGTTTTCAGATTTGAAACCGCGTCGCGTTTTGTTGAACTTTGCCGTCGGTAAGTTCTTCCTCTTTGTTGTTGAGTTCAATTTCATGACTTAAGGCGTTTAGCGGCCGTTAAATCCTAAAAGTTGTAGTCTTGATTTTTGCAGATCTGTAACCGCTGGTATTGTTGGCAACCATAACTTCCCCGAATGTAATCCATTGCGTCATCCATTTTTTATTTATTTAGATTTTCTGGGGTTTGCATCCTCTCATTCTAGTGAAACAATACTCAGAAGACTTCCTGGAAGTGGAAGGCTTTGTAGAAGACTTTCAGAAGTCTTCCAGAGTGTAAGACTTCGTAGAAGACTTCCGGGAAGTCTTCCAGAGTGTAAGACTTCGTAAAAGACTTTCGGGATGTCTTTCAGAGTGTAAGAGTTCGTAGAAGACTTTCGGGAAGTCTTCCAGAGTGTAAAAGTTTGTAGATAAATTTTGGGAAGACTTCGAAGTCTTCAAAGAAGTCTTACACTCTGGAAGACTTCTTGGAAGTTTTCTGAGAAGTCATCTCAGTAAACCTTACATGCAATTCTTCCAGTATATGAATTTAGAAAGCACACTGGGTTTGTGCTTGAGATGTTGGTTTTCGATTGTTTTGTAGACCGGAAAATGGATTTACCAGAACTACCACAGATGATGTATACATTAGGGGAAGAGCCAATTCCCGTCAAAAGCATATCCTATCATTCAGAGGATTCGAAATTTCTTACTGCTGTAAGGGCAGCTCTACGTGATGACGAATATTAGGAGCTGAAAGACTCAAAGTTGGGAGTGTTCATAAAGTTCAAGGACCTGAATTTTGGATTGGCATCAAGGCTGATACATTATATCCTCAATTTCCAGCTTAACATTAAGAAGAAGTATGAGATTTGGAGTCTCGTTGGTCCAGAGCCACTGAGGTTTTCGCTGATAGAGTTTGAACACCTCACTAGTTTGAATTTTGATTACATCGAGGACCTGGAAAATCTGAGGTGTGAGGTGACGAAGGAGATGGTTTCTTTCTGGGAGATGATGGGATTTAATGTCGATGCTGGTCCAACTTCTGAGCAGATCATAGCAGCATGTCAGAGATGCAAAGACTTGACTCGGGATGTTCGCATGCGGCTTGGATACCTTGTCATATTCACTGGATTCACTGAGGGGAGAAAGTACTCAACAGCTACAAGGGCTAGACTTGCAAGGCTAGTGATGGACTTGGAAGAATTTGTAAATTATCCATGGGGGAGAGTGGCGTTCAAGGTGCTGATGGACTCTCTGAGGGGAAAAAATTTGACAAAGACTTACACTGTTGATGGGTTTGTACAAGTTATCCAGGTGTGGGTCTACTATGCTCTGCTAGAATTGGCTGCCAGTTATGGGAATCTCATACCAAACAGAGCGTCTCCACCGCTGTTGGCTTACAAGGGTGGCAAAGGACGCAAATGTTTTAAAGAGAAAAACAGCTGACATGTATTTCAACATCACTCCCTAAAACTTCGTAAAATACTTATTGTCTTCCAGAAGACTTAACGATAAGTCTTCTGAGTAGTCTTTTCTGGAAGACTTCTCAGAAGACTTACCAGTAAGTCTTTTTAGAAGTCTTCCAGAGGATTTATCGTTAAGTCTTTTGGAAGACTTCTCAGACGACTTAACTATAAGTCCTCTGAGAAGTCTTCCAGAAAAGACTTCTCAGAAGATTTAACTTTATGTCGTCTGGAAGACTTAACTTTAGGTAGTCTAGAAGATTTAACTTTAAGTCCTCTAGAATACCTAACTTTAAGTCATCTAGAATTCTTTTACTTCCATCTTTGTTAATCCGTCAAATATCTAAGTTGTTATCTTTTATTTACCGCAGACTAACATGATCAACTTTGTTGAGAAGGATTTCAGTAAAAAGTTTCCACAATGGGACTTTGATATAGAGGATACGGCCGCGGAGAACATAATTAAACTCATGTTTAATTCGAAACCTAAATGGAAGTGGACCATGGATTGCTGGAAAGTTGTCGGTATTATCACGTGGGTCAATCCAATGACTTAAGTTGTTTATATGAAGACGGAAGAGAGTCCAGTGAAGAAGGAAGAGAATGGAAGACCTTGGAAGAAATTTCGTAGAGATGCTTCTGTTGAGGCTCGTGCAGAGGCTTGTAAAGAGGCTCCTAAAGACCGTTAAGAGGCTTCTATGGCTGCTGGTGGGGTGACCAAAGAACATATTAAACAAGGCTTCAAGGACCTAGCTGATGCCATGAGGGATGGGTTTTGGGATGTGCCTTAAAGAGATCAAGCTTCTTGAGGATAGGATGGAAGTTGTGGAGAAGAAGGTGGGAATCACCAGAACAGGACTGCACCTAACCAGCTTCAACTCACTACCTCATGTCCGCTTAAACGTGTGGACGAACATGGGGTTAGTACCTCTCCCAAAATCAAAGAGAAGAGAGTCAGTAGGAAAAGTGTTAGGAAAAAAAATGATACTTGGATGTGCTTTGCTTCTTGTGTGTGCTTTCTTTCTAGTGTGTGCTTGGATCTTTGCTTCTATATGGATTTTGTTTCAAGTGTTACTTGGATATTTGGTTTGATTTGACCATTTGTGCGTTGATCTTTGCTTGTGTATGATTTCCTCTTGTACATCGAAATTGCAGAGTGAAAGTGTGAATAGGGCGAAAGCGGGACTAAAAGACGCCCAAGAACCGAGTGGGTCCACATAACCGAGTTCCTAAAAAGAGCTAAGTCTTCTGATAGAAAAAATGATAGAGGAGAAAGCGACTGAACCGAGTGTTGACCCCAACATTGTTCAATTGGACAAATAGGAACCTACCATTTCAGATTTACAACATGTGGAAACTAGAAGGCAGACAAAGAAGGATGCTGCTATGGCTGTTGTTCGGGGAAAGAGTGATCGAGAAAGGAGACTTTCTGCCTCGCAGCAATCTCCTTTTCAGGTAAACAACAAAGCCAAAACGATCATTCCAAATACTAAGGTTGACTGAGGCTATGATCCTTTTGCACCCGTTGACAAGAAGAAGACGAAGGTGCTCGTTGAGTGGCTGAAACTTGATCCGTATTATAGAACACTTGCTCATAGAAAACCAACTAGTTGTCCAAATTTGTGGTATCACACCCTTCGAACCCCTTATTATGGCTCATGGACTCTGTAAATTTCTATACACTAATTCAGTTTGATTCTTAGAATACTTACCAGTAAGTCGTCTGCTAATTCTTCTCTAGAAGACTTCCCAGAAGACTTACCAGTAAGTCGTCTGTGAGGTCTTCTAGTGAAGACTTCCCAGAAGACTTTCCAGTAAGTCATCTATAAAGTCTTCTAGTGAAGATTTCCCAGAAGACTTACTGGTAAGTATTCTAGGAAATCTTCTTCACTAGAAGACTTCACAGACGACTTACTGATAAGTCTTCTGAGAAGTCTTCTAGAGAAGAATTAGCAGACAACTTACTAGTAAGTTTTCTGTGAAGTCTTCTAGTGAATATTTCCCAAAATACTTACCAGAAGATTTCCCAGAAGACTTACCAGAAGACTTCCCATAAGACTTACTGGTAAGTTTCTTGTAAGTCTACCAAAAATTGTTAAATCTGTCTGACTTGTATTTTTTATATGCAGCATATGAATGCTTTTATGAATTTGTTGAGGCTTCAGTACCAGAAGAATCCACAAAATTTTAGGAGAGATAGAATGTGCTTTCTTGATCATGCTTTCGCGCGTATGTGGACGGACAAGTACGGGGAGTTTAAGAGCTCCCAGCCCGATTACAACAGTTTAGGAAGAAGGCTCTTTTGCGGGGCGTGGGATCTTTACGCAGACATAATACCAATATTTTGCCAATCTAAGAAAGTTTGGGGACTAGAGGTGGATGATATATATGCGCCAGTGACCTACAAAAACGATCATTGGATTGCTATATGGATATCAATCTCTAACAAGCACATAGTCGTCTGGGACAGCATTATCAAACATATTTCACCTGCAGAACTCGTCAAGGTAATGGAGCATTTTGTCACAATGATCCCTTATTTGCTTGTGGAATGTGCTTCCACTGATGAAGAACGTGTCAAATACTCACTGGAGCCATTCACATACGAGAGAGTGACAACTGAAGTATCTCAGCTGGTGATTGTGGCGTGTACACTCTGAAGTACATTGAATGTCACGCTCTTGGTATGTCGTTTCCTCCGCTCTTTTGTTATAAGAACGTCAGCTCTATCAGGGAGAAGATGGCTTGGGATATATTTCAAGAGACCCGTGTCTCCCATGAGAAAGAGAACAAAGACAATGATGAGAACTTGGCAACTTATGAACCATGATTATGTGAGAGGTGTAATTTGTATTGATGCTTTTGTATGTTTTTGTAAGCTGTTTTAGGGTAACAAGGTCAGGATATGATGAACTTTTTTATAACCCATCGTCCTACCAAACTAGCCTTTCGTAGAAAACTACTTTGGTAGTGCACTACCACTACCTTGTCGGATAAACTAGTTTGTAACATTATCTATTGTGTAGTGAAAATGTTTAAATTGCAATTTCCCAAGTTATAAAAACATCATAAAACATCATGCCTCACAGACGACCGTCACAAAGGTCGTCTGCCTCACAAACAACTGTCACGAAGGTCATCTGCCTCACAGACGATTGTCACAAAGGTCGTCTGCCTCACAGACGACTGTCACGAAGGTCGTCTGCCTCACAAACAAATGTCTTAATAGAGATAAGTTCATGCCTCACAGACGACTGTCACGAAGGTCGTCTGCCTCGCAAACGACTGTAACAAAGGTCGTTTGTGTCACAAACGACTGTCTCGAATGTCCTCCAGAATACTGTCCTGAAGGTCCTCCACTTCTTTTCTTACAATGTGTACGCGTATGGCCAGTTTCTTTGCAGGTTGAGCATCTAAAAAACCTGTGTTGCTTTTGGGGTTTGCGTCCTCTCATCCTGGATAGCCCCAACCAAGATTGTCATCTTGATTTCTTCTGCCTCCCTGGACCATGCTTTACTTCCGGAGGAAGGCATGTGCGTGACTCAACTTGTTGTCCAACACAAGGATATATATTCTGTGAGTATCTTGCAAACAAATGATCTTTTGAGTAGAGCGGGCACACAAGTGTGGAGACATGCAAACCAGCATATGTTCCAGTTGCTATAGCATGAGAGCAAGTTATTTTCTCGATTGCATAGACACCACAATCACACTTTCCATGTTCCAAATCAACAACACAATCTCTTTTGTCACATTTTACAAAGAATCACCATCCATCAATTGGTTGGACAGACATGGTATCCGCTATCTTCGAATGAACAACAAGTAAGTATTCAACTCCCCGAGTATGCTGAGTTGTGAGAATCAAAGCATATTCTCTCATTTTCCAATACCACCTTCCTCGATTCTCCCTTATGAACTCCAACAGGAACTGAATAGGAAATTCTCTTTCTCACATCAGTGCGAAATTAATAGATTCAACGATGTTGCTCGTTTTTAAGTTGTACATGTCTCCTTGACAATGAACCCTTGACCATAGGGTTACGTCAGCATCCTCCAAATACGTTGCAAGTTTCTGGTTTTCACTCCGTATCTCATCCATGCTCTGGTTAAAATCATAAACTGTATGAGCATAATCAACACCTTTTACCAAGTACAAGAGATACTTGCCTTTATACTTTTGGACAATGTTTTGTTGTAGGTGATAATAACGTATTCCTGGGGTTACCCAAGGAAACACCTTATGACACGCATTTTTAATGCTCGTTTGCTGGTCCGAGACTATCACCAGAGAATACTGATCAGATATACAACTCCCCAATTTTGTAAAAAACCATTCCCAAAAATCGTCATTTTCAGCATTTACGATTCCAAAAGCCAATGGAAATATCTGGAAATTTCAATCTTGTGCGGCTGCAACTAACATAATACCTCCATACTTCCCACTTAGGTGAGTCCCATCCACCATGACCCTTCTCTGATACTGAAAAACTTGAATGGAAGCTCCAAAAGAGAGAAATAGATACTTAAATCTATTCTTAGAATCAATTCTATACCAGTGACAGAACCCGAATTTGCTAATGAGATTTGCTCCAAATATGAAGGCAGACGCTCATACCCATCTTCTGCTCATCCTCTCACTAATTCTAGCGCATATAACAATGCTCTATATGAAGTGGTGTAATCAAGTGTCATGCAAAACATGTTCTTCATTGCATCTTTGATATGATGTGGATTTAGCCCATAAATGGTTCCAACTCGATCTCTGAAAATCCTACCAACATACTTCGAAATACAATGCTTCCGCTGAGCCAGTCGATCTGTCACAGAACATGTATGAGTTTCCACATACTTGGTGACCCAAAACGTTTTTGTCCCATGTTTCACACTTGCTCTGATCTTCCATCCACAACTGCTAACACGACATTTTGCCAAAAGTACAGTTTTCGTCGACTTGTATATTCTGAAGGAGAACTTACGCTTCACCGCTGTCAACCGCAACTCTGAAAGAAGTACATCCTTACTAACAAAACTCTGGTTGGCATAGATATTGTTAGCCTTTGAGCTTCCTAATTCACTACTATATGTCTCTTTGAAATCTTCAAAACACATATCATCTTCTTCTTCCCCATCCTCATCTTCAATTTTTCCATACTTAGTGTAATCCTCACCACCATCGACAGCTTCAGAAACATCAGGGATATCAACATCCTCCTCCCCATCATCATTTTCATCTTCATCCCTTCCTCATCTTCTTCCCCTTCACCACCTTCATCATCTTCTTCCCCTTCATCACCTACATCATCTTTTTCCACTTCATCTGAAACCGTTCTCATCATTCTAAGGCTTGATACACAAAGACATACTTTAGGCGTTTTAGTTATCTCGAGCAAGTTCTAACCTTGTCTATCACTTGTAACATGAATAGGATGGGTGTCTGGAGCCATCTGTTGCATCATTGCTTCTAGTAATGAGTACGTTAACTCCACAACCTCTATTTTCATGTCCAGGTTATAATCTTCTTGAGCCATTTCAACAAGTTCAGCATGTGTCGAACCTTCACTCAAAAATAACATTCTCACTCCTTTAAAATTACCAACCACAAAATTTCAGGAATCAACTTTTAACAACAATTCTCCATACAATACAGGTAACTGGCGCATCATCTGAAAATTCAAATTAAAACACATTAGTTAACATAGAACATCAACTTCAACCGAGAAGACTTTGATAAACATGAATGTTGGTAACCTCATAAATATCTCTAATTAAGTTACAAAATTTCTTTCAGTAGCACCAAATTAAACTATTAAAACAGGATACAAATAAGAAATATCCCTTAGTTTTTCACAAAAATTACATTTTCTTGTCATTGGTATTATCCCTACACCCAAACACAAATTAAATCGTCTCTTATACGGACATATGTTCATGATAAGCCCATTATTAATTTGTTTGACCCAATAATTATATTTTGTAGCTATAAAATGAGTTTTATTATTTCTTTTCACCATAGTCCACATCGTTGCATCAAAACCATCTTTAAATTATTAAACCAAGAAATTGAATTAAATGTCAAAACATATATCTTATAAAATAAAATTTCCAAGACTAATACATACCTTTAGTAAACATATTTGATTAATCAATGCACCTTGATTACTTGCTCACGAAAATTTGTAAATAGACTTTTGATAATCTCATTAAACAAGATTAAATCTGTAACATAAAATGGCGATATATTTGAAACATTTGGTTTATAATATGTGAATATAATTTGAATATTCAATTTAATATATTTTTTTAACAAAAAACCATAGATACTATATTTTTTAACTATTTAGTAAGGAATATGATTAAAACAAGATATTAACTAATGTAGATATCAATTCAAGCAATTGAACGATATCGTATATATTCGAAACCTGCAAGAAAATAAACTAAATATTACTAAAATCATTGACTATCTCACTAGCTTAACAAATTTTTTTTAATTAATATTGTCACATTAATAACCAAAATAAATCTACTTCATAAATATATTAAAAAGTAATCAATAAAAATGAAGAGGAAGTTGTAACACCGACAGAAACGTTACAAACAAACAAAAAGTTAGGTATAACTTTCACAAAAATGTGTTTGCCAATAATATTTGGCTTCTACAAAATTTAGTTATTATTCTGGCCCATCTTTGTTACTCCCTCTGTTTTTATTTTAGGTAGTTTTAGCAAAAAATATTTGTTTCATAATATAAGTAGTTTTAATATTTCAATGTACCTTTTATATGTATTGGATATTGTGTAATCAATTAAATAATGTTATCTTTTTTATAGTTGGTTGAATTTATTGATTTAATTTTATTTTTAAAAATTCAATAACTTTCTTAATATTAGTGCTTTTATCTAAAACTACATACAATATGAAACAGAGGGAGTATAATTTTTATCATAATTCCAATTCACTTTATTTGTATGATCAGGTGGGTTTAGTACAATTTAATAATATCATAATTATTTTGTTATATATATATATATTTACAAATAAGAAAACAATGAAAAATATTTTATACAATATATTTTTGGATTATAACAGATTGAAGGAAGTAATGTTTTTCAGCTAATACACCTGCAACTAAAACATATTTATAGTTTCAGTATCTTCATAAATTTAACTTATATTATATAGATTTCATAATAACAATGTGTAAATATTATTTTTCTGAAATAATATTAAAATAGGAGTACAAATAAGAAATAACTCCTTTTTTACCTAATATTTACAAGTAATACCACTGATATTATACATGCATCCAAACATCTAAACATTAATTTTTAACAAGAAAAAAATAAAAGCTCATTGACCACCTTTATCATTGGAAATGAAGACTTCATTAAAAGTGTATATATGTTTTCCAAAATTTTATAGTAAAAACAGAATTATACACATATATAGTATTAAATTAGCCTTGAAATTTATTAAAGATGACTTTTTCTCATATTCATATAAGCTAACTATATTTGAACTATAGAAAATAAATAAATAATGTTAATAATTTTCGATTATAATCTGAACTTATTCATTTACAAAACCAAAATCATGTAACTTTACATAACAATTTAATGACTAAAATACATACTAATATTTATTATAATTGGTTATATGTACAAAAAATACAATGTATTATCCATTTGCACGATATATAACTAATAAGAAGAACTAATGTAATATAAAAATTTTAATCACCATATAATACAATGTATTACAAATACAATGGATTCGAGCCTTACATATATCAGGGTTAGGATATTCAGACTAAAATCCGAATAGTCACTAATATCCATTCCTGTTTTTTTAAATTAAAAATAAATCAAAAGTAACTGTTAACCATTTATTTAGTCTATATAAAATTATTATTTCAAAAAAATTGACAAATCATTAAAATTTAATAAAATTAAAATTTTAGTTATTTTATATAAAAGTATATGCAATGTACATAGATAAATATAATTAAATTTTAAATATTTAATATCCGGATCTGTACTGGATCCGGATATCCAGACCTAAAATTTTACTATATGAATCTGTACCCGGATCCGCCGAATCCGTAAAATCACTATTTAGATCCCGGTACGGCCCCTAGATATTCGTTTATCGATGCGGATCCAGGATCGGATAACGGATATCGGATATTAAGTTACAGTCATATATACAATTTTATCAAACAAATTACTTAATAAACTTGACATTAATAAAAATAACACCCACGCGGGTGCGCATGTCAAAGGCTAGTAATGATCAATAACATGAATTAACAAGAAAATATTAAAAATTCATTATAGTTATAGAGAAAATGAAACTTTATTAAACATTGACGTAGACAACTTCCACGGAAGTCGTCAAAAAGGTCATTTTTGCAATTGAAAATTTACAAAGGGAGACTTCCAGAGAGGTCTACTCTACAGCAAACTTCTTTGGAAGTCTTCCTTTGTAAATATTGCCTTACTTTTGTTTTCAAAATAATCTCGAAAATGCCAGAGAAGACCTCCCGGTAAGTCGTCTAGGATAAACAAATTAGTTTTGCATTTGACCAAATTATGTCAGAAATTTGATTTTTTCCTGACGACTTACTTGTAAGTCGTCTGGCTGAAAACCAAACTTTAATATTTAATATTAACTAGACGACTTATATGTAAGTCGTCTAAGGTTACTTTGACAATTAGAGAATAAAACTTAAATATTTAATTTTAACTAGACGACTTACATGTAAGTCGTCCGCCAGACGACGTACATGGAAGTCGTCTATAATATCCAAGGTTTGACCAGAATATCGGAAACAAGTTCTAGAAGACTTCTGCGTAGGTCGTTGGACAGACGACTTACATTTAGGTCGTTAGTTAAAATTAAATATTTAATTTTTATTTTCTAATTGCAAAAATAACCTCAAACAACTTTCATATAAGTCGTGTTGTTAATATTAAATATTAAAGTTCGGTTTTCAGCCAGAAGACTTACAAATAAGTCATTTGGAAAAAGTCAAATTTCTTACACAATTTGGTCAAATGCAAAACTAACATGTTTATCCTAGACTACTTACCTGAAGGTCTTCTCTAGTATTTTCGAGATTTTTTGTGAACAAAGAAAACTGGAAGACCTCCAGATAAGTCGTCTCTAAAAATACATATAAAAGTCAATTGTAAAATTAACATCTACATTGAACAAACGACTTCCGTGTAAGTCTTATACGTCCAAACGACTTACACGGAAGTCGTCTAGACAAACACATCTTGAAAAAAAATGAACTCATACCTTAAATTAGTGAGATAACTTCCTTAGCACACAGAGCTCCTGTCCAAGTGCACAGAAGCTCAAAAGAAAGCGACCCACCAAGAATCGTAAGCTTGAATCAAAATCTTGAATTTTTAAGATGAATATAGAGAGAAAGTGGAAAAAATGTTTTTGAGCATAAGAAATGAGATAAGAGGATTGAAAACCGATTTTTAGGTGCATTAAGTGCTTCGAATTGGTTGTTCGTGGTGGTTGGTGTATTGATGACAATAACATTATTGTAAATATTTGATGAAGATGAGGATGATAGAGTAAAATACTTATTTTCGAAAAATAAATAATGGCCTTTTCGTAAATAATCTGGATTTTTGGGGTGAATAGGGAAAATGAAAATTTCAAAAATAAAATCATGGGTTAATTTTGTGTTTGACTTTAAATTTTAGGTCACTTTTGCAAAAAACCCTAAATTTATCTTCTACTTGATCTAGTTATTTATTTTTTATGGTAGTGGTCTGTATGATGGTGTAATGGATTGCAATAGATTATAATTTATTGAATGAAAAATAATTATTTTGATATGATAATAATATCTTTGTTTTGGAGTTTACACGAAGATTTGTAAGATTTTTTTAAATGAAAAATTACTTAAATTACCTCATTTCTAATATCACATTTCATGTTTATCTTAACTACATTTAACTTTAATTTAAAAAAAAGTAAAAAAAAATTATATCCTTAAGATTAATTAATATAATTTTAGGGTTTAGATTTGAGATGTAAAAGTTTGGAGGGCGGAGTTTAGGATTTTAAATTAATAAATAAATAAATACTTAAAATTTAAAATAAAATTTTAAAAAATAGTTTCAAAAAGAATTTTCAAATTTCAAAATAAATTTTGGAAAACAATTCCAAAAAATTGTTTTTTGATAAATGATTGAAATAGAGCAACAACACTACAACTTTAGAGCAATTTCAATTTCTAAAGTTCAAAACTTTATTTCAATTTCAATCCCAAAGTTCAGAAATAAGAACTTATTCAATCTACACAGAAAGCAAATGGACTAAAGAACCAAAAGACATCTCACGGCAACAACGCAAACATAAATCTTACAGCTGGGGGTGGTGAGTTTGAGAGTCCTGAAACCAATATCGTACAAGGCCTCCTTGTCATGAGTTTGAGAGTCCTGAAACCCTACAGAACAAAAACCCTCACAGTTAAACGAAATCATAATCAACGCACTAAGAACGAATAGATCTAAAAGTACCTTAGAGGCAGTCACAGTTCTCGGCTTCTTTACTGTACTGTCCCTTGGCCCAGTTGTTACCATACCATAAGTTCAGAAAGAAATATGTCATTGGTATTAAGAATAATAGCTTAAGGATTTAGTGTGGTGATGACATCAATGCAGATGACCAGAGATTAACAAACTGAGCAAATAACACAGCACATGAGGTTTATGTAAATATAGGGAAAGCATCAATTGGTGGAGAAATTGCAAGACTTGCTATACGAAACAATTACCAAATCATGTTCATCATCTACAGTGCATAAAACGAAGGCATCTCACAGCACCAATGCAACCATAAAGCATATCACTGTATTAAAGATCAGGCAGTACACTTTCAACTCACTAAAGCATTTGACAATCTTATTCTTCTTCACAACCATTGGATTCAGAAAATCTCTCATGTCACAAGAGGAACCATATAATAAGAAAGTAAAATGCCATTAGTCTTAGAGAACCAAAGATCAACAAAGAGAGCCAACAACACAACAAAAAAAAGGCATGTTGAAAATTAAAAGATATGTGACTAAATCTGTAACATCCGGATTTCTTGTATAGGTGGAAATGATTAAAATAATTGATTTGATTATCTATGTCATCAAAAGGCGTTTATTTTTTCCAGCACATATCCGTTTAAAACTCTAGAGTTAAGTGTACTTATGCTTGAGTAGTGAAAGGATGGGTGACTTATTGGGAAGTGATCTGCAATACCGTATGAGTGAGACCAAAGCACGAGGAAATGGCATGTGGTAATTGCAGAGTCAGTAAACAAGACTTTCCGAAACAAATATTGCACCGCCCGTCGCATGGGATGGAGACCACAAACCGAAGAAACGGGCATGGGAGGCCCATTAGCCGTGGACGGCCAGAGCGTTACAAAATCACATTCACTATCTACACACAAAGCAAATGGACTATAGAACCAAAAGACCCAAGTAAATCCGACCTGATTATCAACGTAAAGATCGTACCATTAGCTGGAGACATTGCTCTGAACGATCCTTCCCACTTCAAAATCTGTTAGAAACTATATAAATGAAATGTAAGAAAGCTAAAGATCTAAGTTTTAACAAAATGAATCATTTGAAAGCAGTGAAGAAGGCAAAGATGGACGAACCTGACGAGGTGAAGCAGCCAAAGACGAAGTTATCAGAATGGAAGGTCAGACGTAGGGTCCAGATCTGAGACTGTCCATGGTACCAGGCTCCAGATCCATGAGGACGAATCTTCCACAGCTAGCTTCTATGTAGTAGATATTAATGTGCTCAAATCTGAAACAAAAAAAAAATGTAAAAAGTGGTTACTTTTTAGCATTAAACGCCTACAGACAAAAAAACCAAAGATATTTACCTTACTGGAAAGAAGATATCGGAGCGACGAAGCGGACGACGACTAGTTTGAGTGGCAAAATGGCATGGTAGGATTCGCCGGAAATCGCCAAAGAGAGAGAAAGAAATGGGCGTGGATTAGTGGTTTTTCAACCCAAAAAGCATAACAATCGTAGTTATATACTAGGTAACTTTTCTGGTTAGGTTAAATTCGATTATGCTAAATTCGGTAAGAGTAGACTCTTTGTTAGTCTACACCGATTTTTTCTATTTCCTTTATTATTTAGCTAATTATAATATATGAATAACTACATTTCTTTCTTTGTATTTAATAGTTATAATAGTATATGATTTCAAATTTTCTTTGTAAAGAACTAAATTTAATTTAAAAAAATGATTTTTGTAAACAGTAATTAAAATAGATTGATAAAGACATCTACAGTAAAGTAGACTTTATTGTAAGTCTGCTAAACTATAAACCACAAAACTCAAATCCTAAATGTTTGTTTGTAATCAAAACAAGTTTCAGTTATTATCTCAAACATCCAAATATATAAAAAACAAAGGGGAATTTGCTAAAAATGACTCAAAACCTGAATTTAAATGCAAAAATGTATCTTAACTCAAATCAAATGAAAAAGTAACTTAAAATGCTAGTGAAATTACAAATATCCTCTCATGACTAAACAAAAAACAGTATTGTAGTTTACTATTATAATCCTGCGAGTGAGAAGACTTTCATGGAAGACTTCTCAGAAGACTTTCATTGAAGTCTTCTCAGAAGACATCCCTGAAAATCTTCTCATGATGTAGATATTAAAAGTAATTTATAAATTTTATAAAAAGAATGTTGATTAGTAAAAAATATTAATACTGTAATTATAGACATTTATAAATGATGTAAATATAGATTTGCTAAAACTGAATAGTTTTCAACATAGATGAGTGAATGTAAGTTGCTCATGATATTCTTTGGCTTAGGGTTTGGTAGTTATGTTACGGTATTGTATGTTTTTATAGGGTTCGACTGATATCTTAGTTTTTTTTTCCAAAAATAAATTTGACATATATGTGTTTAGTTTTATATATATTAAACATTTTATAAGTTTATTTTAGGTTTAATAAAGTTTTTGTATAAGATTTAGTAATATATTTGATTTTGGGGTTTTGGAAGATTTAAATTTTCGAAGATATAATACAGTAGAAGACTTACTGAAAGACTTAAGTACAATTTCCCACTTACAATTTTAGAAGACTTTATGTTTCCCCCTATTGTTAAGTCTTCCAGTAAGTATTCCATAAGTCTTACAGTGGAAGTCTTAAGTCTTCCAGTGGAACTCTTAAGTCTTCCATAAGATCTAATGTATTATATCTTAAAATTAATTTAATAATTTCGTAAAAAATATTTGATAGGGGAAAATCCTAATCATCTAATTATAGAAATTTTGAAGTGATTAAAATTTAGATTTAACAAAATTGAATTGTTTTCAACATAGATGAGTGAATGTAGATTGAGTGATGATATTCTTTGGTTGAGAGTTTGGTAACATATGTTATAGTATAATTGGGTTTTTAGGGTTTGATTGTGATTTTTTAAACTAAATTTGACTTATATATGTTTAGTTTTGTGTTTACTAATACTTTATAAGGTAATTTAAATTTAATGAAGTGATTATTGTTTGGTTATTAATTTATGTTTAAGATTTTGAAAAATGGAAAGTCTTCTATCAAATAATGCAGCAGAAAACTTCTGGGAAAGTCTTCTCGGCCTTTAGTAAGTTTAGGGTTTAGAAGACTTCTGGGAAAGTCTTCAGGGAAAATCTTCTCGGCCTTTAGCAAGTCTTCTCGGTTTAGAAGACTAAAGTCTTTTAGTGTATTTTTTGTCAAAAGACTTACTGGAAAGTCTGCCGAACCGGACCAAACCTTAAATTTTACCTTCAATTTGAAAAAACCGGAAATAATTACATTAACCTAACTAGATACTAACCGGACATATAAATACTACTTTTTACAGTTAATGGTAAAACAAAGACGGAACCCTAGCCGTTTCTCTCTCGGAGGCGATTTCATAGGCGATTCTCGTTTCTCCGTTGTTCTCACCGCCGATAAGATAGTTTTCGGGTGATCTCGTTTATCCTTCATTCATGCAGAGTATATTAGTAGGTTAAACTAACCCGAGTCTTATTTGCAGATCTGAAACTGTCCGTGTTTTAGTTTTTCGCCTCCGCCGCCTGAAACCGGTAAGTTCTTCCTCTTTGCTTTTTGAATCTTTAGAGACCTCGTAAGAACTACTGGAAAACTCGGAAGGCCTACTGGAAGAACTACTGGAAGACCACCGAAGACCTCAGATGACCTATTGAAGACTTTGGAAGACTTACTGGAAAACTTTAAGTAGGTCTTCTGAGGTATTCCAATAGGTTATCTCTGAGGTTTTCTTAAGTCTTACAGTAGAGGACGTTTGTTTATTACTCCTTTTGTGTTTGGTTTGTGTTTGAGATGTTGGTTTTTCGTTTTTTTGCAGACTGAAAATGGATTTACCAGAACTACCGAAGAGAGTATTTACTGTAGGGGAAGAGCCACATCCAATGAAAAGTTGTGTATCATGCTGATGACAAAAAGTTGTTTGCGGCTATAAAGGAAGCTCTTCATGATGATGAGTGGGAGGAGCTCAAAGAGTCCAGGTTGGGAGTATTCATCAAGTTCATGGAGTTTTCCTTTGATTAGGCATCAAGGCTGGTACATTTTATGTTGTGTTACCAGCTTGACATCAAGAAGAAGTATGAGCTATTGTCTCTCGTTGGTCCAGAACCGGTGAGGTTTTCATTGATAGATTTTGAATACATCACTGGTCTGAACTGTGATTACATTGAGAACCTGAAGAATCCGAAGGATGAGGTTACGGAGGACATGGTTGTTTTCTGGGAGAAAATGGGTGTTGATGTCGAAGCTGGTCCAAGTTCTCAACAAATAATAGCAGGAAGTAAGAGATTCCAAGGGTGGTGTAGGGATGATCATATGCGGCTGGGATACCTAGCCATCTACACTGGCTTCATTGAAGGGAGAAAGTTCTCATGTGCTATAATGGCCATTCTGACAAGGCTAGTGATGTACTTAGAAGATTTTGAGAATTATCCATGGGGAAGGCTGACGTTTAAGTGGCCGATGGACTCTTTGAAGAGCAAAGATATTACAAAGACCTATATTGTTGATGGGTTTATACAAGTTCTCCAGGTGTGGGTCTACTTCGTTCTGCTAGACTTAGCTTCTACGAAGGGAAGGCCCATACCCAACAAACCGATTCCACCTTTGATGGCTTATAAGGGTCGCAAAGGACGCAAACTTTTTAAAGATGGTATCAACTGTCAGGTAATTATAATTATTCTCAAATAGTATGATCTTGATTATTCTCTCATATATCTAAATTAGTCGATTTATTTACTGTAGACTCGCGTGAACAAATTCGTTGTGAAGCCCTTTGAAGAAATGTTCCCACAATGGCACAATGATGTACATGATACGAAGGATGACAATATTTTGAAAGTCATATTTGAGTCAAATATGACTTGGAAGTGGACCATAGATTATTGGCCAAACGCTGTTACTAACCCGTGGAGCAATCCCAAGGTTGGGTATGTTGTTGCTGTGAAAGAAGAAAGCAAAAGAGGAAGGGTTTCTAAGAAAGCTCGTATAGAGGCTCGTTCAGATGGTCGTTCAACTGCTTCTACTGGAAGTTAGGTTAAGAAAGCAGAGATCGAGCAAGGCTTCAATGCCCTTGAAAAAGCCATGACTAATGGGTTTAGGTAGTGCCTGAAAGAGATAAAGGTTCTTGGTGATAGGATGGACGCTGTGGAGAAGGTTGTGGGAATCAGCAAAAAAGTGACTTAATCCAATGATTTCCAACTCACTCTTTCGAGTCCACCTAAACGTAGGCACGAACTCGGGGTTAGTACCCAAACCTCTCCCAAAATCAAAGTGAAGAGACAAACTAGGAAAAATAGTAAGCTACAGAAGTGAGAGTGTTCCATTTGTATGCTAGAAATCTTGGATCATGTGGATTTTCTTGTATGGATTTTGTTTCGGTTCTGGATTGTGTTTGGATTCCTTGGTTTATGTGAATTGTGTTTGCTTTCATTGGTTTATGTGAATTATGTTTGGATTCCTTGGTTTATGATTTTTTATATCAAAATTGCAGAGTGAGAGTGTTAATGGGACGAAAGGAGAAAATGATGCCCAAGATGGAGTCAATCCAAGGAAGTGAAAGAGAAAGAGAAACAGGGGAAAGATAAGTCTTCCATAGGAGATCTGAAAGAGAAAGAGAGTGGTTCTCAGAGTATTGTCTTGTTGGACAAGTGGCGGTTGTTATGGCAGTGTGTCGGGGAAAGAGTGATCGGGAAAGGAGGCTTGCTCCCTCACAACAATCTCCTTTTCAGGGAAACAACAATGACAAACAAATCATTCCAAACAAGCAGATTGGTCATGGCTATGATCCTTTTGCACCTGTTGATAAGAAGAAGACAAAAGCGCTTCTTGATTGACTCAAACGTGATTCGTAAGTTCATGATGAATCCTGCAGTAGTCTACAAAACTATAGGCTTGCTGATCTACTTTTGTTGTTTGTAGGCACTATAGAACATGTTTAGAAGACAAACCACGGGGTTGTCAAAGTTACTGGTACCACTTCTTCCGAGTGACCTTAGGATGGTTGAAGGATTGTGTAAGTCTTCTAATGTCTTCCAATGTTTTCTGGGAAATCTTCTAACTAGAAGACGTTGGAAGACTTTTCAGAAGACTTTGACCTTAGGATGGTTGAAGGATTGTGTAAATATTATGTGAGTATCTTGCATATAAATCTTTCTTTGAGTAGAGTGGGCACACAAGTGTAGAGACATTCAAACCAGCATATGGTCCAGCAACTATAGCATGTGAACAAGGTATTTTCTCGATTGGAAAAACACCACAATCACACATTCCATTTTCCAAATCAACAATGCAGTCTTGTTTTCCATCTTTTACGAAGAATCATCATCCATCTATCGTTGGACAAACATCGTATCTGCTATCTCTGAGCAAACCGCCATTAAGTATTCAACTCCCCGACTATGTTGAGTTTTGACACTCAAAGCATTTTTTCTCCTTTTCCAATACCACATGCCCAGCTTTTCACGTATAAACTCCAAAAGGAATGAATGGGAAATCCTCTTGCTTTTTTTAGTGCAGAACTAGTAGATTCAGCGATGTTGCTCGTTTTTAAGCTGTACATATCTCCCCGACAATGAACCCGTGACCATAAAGCTACGTAGGCTTCCTCTAAATATGTTGTAAGGTCCGGGTTTGCACTCTGAATCTCGTCCATGTACCGGTTAAAATCGTAACGTGTATGAGCATACGCATCACCTTTAACCAAGTACAAGAGATGTTTTCTTTTATACTTTTGGACGATGTTTTGTTGTAGGTGATAATAGCATATTCTTCGGGTTGCCCACGGAAACACTTTATCACATGCCTTTTTAATGGATCCGTGACGGTCGGATACCATCACCAGAGCATATTGATCATAAATACAACTTCTCAACTAAAACCAGTCTCAAGATTCATCACTTTCAGCATCTACGATTCCAAAAACCAAGAGAAATATCAGAAAATTACAATCTTGTGCAGCTGCAACTAACATAACACCTTCATACTTCCCATTTAGGTGAGTCCCATCCACCACGATCACCCTTCTCTGATACTGAAAACCAGAAATAGATGCTCCAAAAGATAGAAATAGATACTTAAATCTATTTTGAGCATCAAGTTCTATACTAGTGATAGAATCCGGATTTGCTAATGCAATTTGCTCCAAATATGAAGGCAGCCGTTCATACCCATCTTCTGCTGATCCTCTCACCAATTCTTGCGCATATAACAATGCTCTGTATGAAGTGGTGTAATCTAGCTTCATGCCAAACATGTTCTTCATTGCATCTCTGATATGCTGCGGATTTAACCCATCGATGATTCCTACGCAATCTTTGAAAAGCCTACCAACATACTTTGGAGTAAATGTTTCCTACAAGCCAGTTGGTCTCCCACGGAACATGTATGAGTTGGTCGATACTTGGTCACCCAAAACGTGTTTGTACCATGTTTCACACTCGCTCTAACCATGCATCCGCACCCACCAACACGACATTTTGCTAAAAGTAGAGTTTTCGTTGACTTGTATAATCTGAAGGAAAACTTACGCTTAACTGTTGTCAACTGAAACTCTGAAACTAGTGCATCCTTACTGATAAAACTCTGAAACTAGTGCATCCTTACTGATAAAACTCTGGTTGACATAAATATTTCAGCATTCATACTTCCTCCTTCAATACCATATGTCGTTTCCAAACCCTCAAAACACATATCATCTTCTTTTTCTTCATCCTCGTATTTAAATTTTCCATACTCTCTGTAATCTTCACCATCATCAGCCGGATCAATAACATATGGGAAATCAGCATCCTCCTCCCCATCATCTTTTTCATCTTTAGTCAAATTATCATCATCTTCTTCACCTTCATCATCTTCTTCACCTTTCTCATTTTTTCCCCTTCATTTGAAACTTCTTTACCATCTCCACATTCTTATCTTTCCATCAGTAACTTTTCTCATCTTGCTTCGTCTTGATACACAAAGACGTACATCATGCGTTTTAGTAATCTCGATCAAGTTTCTAACTTGTTGATCACTAGTAACATGAATAGAAGGAATGTCTGGTAATGAGTAGGTTAGCCCAACAACCTATGTGTTCATGTCCAGGTTATAATCCTCTTGAGCCATTTCGACAAGCTCGACATGTGTAGAACCTTCACTCACAAAGGAAATTCTCGCTCCCTTAGCATTATCAACCACAAAATTCCAACAATCATCTTTCACCAACCGTTCTCCGTACACTACAGTCAACTAACACATCATCTGCAAAAATAAAATTAGAGAACATTAGCAAACATAGACATCAAGGTCAAAAAATTAACCCCGAAGATTTCCCTGGAAATCTTCTATCATTAGCTAGAAACATTAATAAACATATTTGATAACCTCTAAATTATCACCAATAAAATTATGGATTTCATTCAGGATCCCAATTATTTTCTAAAACACATGAATTAACAATAAAATTTTAAAAATTCATTTTAAATTTGAAGAAAATGAAGGTTTATTATACATTATCGTCGAAGACTTTCGTGAAAGTCTTCCTAGAAGACTTCCCTGGAATTCTTCCATTCAGGTCATTTTGCAATTGAAAATTTACAAAGGAAGACTTTCGTGGAAGTCTTCAAACTTTTTTTAGTTGACAAAAATATTTAGGAAACCTTCCAAGGAAGTCTTCACGGATAAACATGTTAGTTTTACAATTGACCAATCTGTGTCAGAAATTTGACTTTCTCCTGAAGACTTACCGGTAAGTCTTTGAACAGAAGACTTCCGTGGAAGTCTTCCGAACTTTTAAATTAAGTCTGCTTACGATCCGTGAAAATCTGCGTAGGTTACTTTTGCAATTGACTATATTTGAATTTTTTAGGAAGACTTTCAGGGAAGTCTTCCGCATAAAAACTTCCCTGAATGTTTTCTTTCAATACCTTATGTTTGACCAGAATCACTGAATAAAATTTGGAAGACGTACATGGAAGTCTTCCAATTTAAATTAAATGTTCAATTTAAAATTTTCATTTTCAAAAGTAATAATATACACAAACTTCCACAAACTGTAAGTAGAATTAATTTAAAAGTTCAGAAGACTTCCACGGAAGTCTTCCGATGGAAGAAATACCGGTAAGTCTTCAGGAGAAATTCAAATTTCTGACACAGATCGGTCAATTAGAAAACTAACATGTTTATCTAGGAAGACTTTTAGGGAAGTCTTCCTAAATTTTTTTTGTCAACAATGAAATGTTGGAAGACTTCCACGAAAGTCTTCTCTAAAAAACACACAAAAAGTCAATTGCAAAACTAATTTTTGCTCTGACCAGGAAGACTTCCGTGGAATTCTTCTCTGTCCATAAGACTTACGCGTAAGTCTTCTCGCGAACAAAACTGGGTAAACTATACGATTCATACCTTAAACCACTGCGAAAACTTTCTTAGTTATCCAAGCACATAAATCTTCACCAAGATAGTTACTCAATCGTTAATCACCAGGAATCATGAGCTTGAATGACTATATGAACCTTAAAAACTTTAGAATCAAAAACCTTAGTTTTTTGGATGAATATAGAGAGAAATTGAGAAATTGTGGATAAGATATGAGATTGAATGAGTGAAAATCGATTTTTAATGCATTTAGAGCTTCATATTGGGTGTTCATGGTTGTTGGGTGAGTTGATGTCAATTGCATTTTCATGACTAATTGAAGAAGATGAGGATGATAGAGTAAAACACAATATTTGAAGACTTAACTAAATTCTTCTAGTACGTCTTCCAGTAGCATTTTCGTGAATAATAAAAACGCTGGGGTGAATAGGGCAAGTCAAAATTCCAAAAAAGAAATGGTTAGTTTTGTGTTTGACTTCAAGTTCTGAATCATTTTTGCAAAACCCCAAAAATAAACCACTCACCACTAATATGCAAATTTAAGTTCATAAAAAAAATCTCAGTCTAAAATCTAACCCTAACAATCTAACCCTTTAAAACATAAAATATTAGAAATTTTTGTTGTTAGACCACAACCAAGGTTCTAACGCATGGTTATTAAATCAAATTATATTCTTTTAAATTGTTCAATTATATGAAATTTTAATTTATAAACTTAATATTAAACTTTATATTGATGATCAATTAAAATTTTCACAAAATTATATTTATACATTATGATATCAATTTCTGCGAATATCTTTAAAAATCAATAAGTTTCTTTGAGACTTAGGAGAATACAATGCATTAACAATTTTAAGTTGTGTTCCATAGCAGTATTATATTTTCTATTCCAGAGCCTTCAATTATCTTTGCACTATCCGTTATGGTGATCACACTTGCTTCTTTATTTAGTAAATGTGAAAAATACTTCTTATTTTTTAGAATTGTGTGACTAGTTGCATTGACTGCTAATCATAAATCTCTACCATCTATTTTTCTTCAAATAAATAAATAAAATAAATTATAATCTCATAGAGTAATAAAATATATTAAATTTATTAATACAAAAGAAACAATACCATAATAAATAAAAACCAAAAGCCAATAACCAAATGTGAAATAAAAAAAGCCAATAAATAAATAAAACAAGCATCTCTTAATTATTATTGCTCAATCACTTTTTCTCTTCGTCAATGAGATAATCGGAAATGTCAAGGTGAGTGGAAGGACCAAAGTCAAAGTCACATTCTCCACCTTCATACATCATATTTGTTTCTACATTCTTGCTCCTTTGTTTTACTGATTGTTGATACAGTTCAACAAGATTTCTTGGTGTATGGCACGTACGAGGCGAATGGTCTTTACTTCCACATCGGTAGCACTAATTTGTTTGTTTGTTAACATCTTTCTTTTCCCACTTTTGTTGAGAGTTAGAATTCTTAAAAGGATCTCCTCGGCCTCGAATTGGACCATATCCATGTCCACGTGCATATCCACGAACATGTCCCCGACCACGACCACGACCACGAGTGTAGCCATTTCTACAGCCAGTGTTGTTATGTTCAGTCACATTCGCTTCAGGGAATGGAGCAGAACCAGTTGGACGTAGTCCATGATTTTTCATCAAAAGCTCATTGTTTTGCTCAGCCACAAGGAGACAAGATATAAGTTGGGAATACTTTTGGAATCCCTTTTCACAGTATTGTGTCTGTAGGACTACATTATTCGCATGAAAAGTAGAGAATTTTTCTCTCCATATAACTCCAACTTGGAAGTAATTTTAAACAAGTCTGAGTTGTAATCACTTACAGACTTAAAGTCTTGTAATCTCAGATGTGTCCACTCATAACGAGCTTTAGGTAAGATCACAGTTTTTTGATGGTCATACCTTTCCTTCAAGTTGTTCCACATGATTTGTGGATCTTTCGCAGTCAAGTACTCATTTTTGAGATCTCCATGAAGGTGATGACGAAAAAATATCGTTGCATTTACTTTATTTTGACTTTGAGCTTTATTCTTAAGTCCCTTTGCACTAAGAAAAAAATCGGCATCTAATGCCCAAGCTAAATAGTTATCTCTAGTGATATCAAGAACTTCAAATTTAAGACTAGTAAAATTTAACATAGCTCACTGAAATAATAAAAATAATAATCAAATTTTCTATAAGTGAAATAAGAAAAATATAAATCATTAACGACAAGTGAATTATATAAAGAAATATCTGTTTTGGAAATAATATATTTGTTTAAACTTTAACAATTACAAATCCATATGTAACAGCCGTATACACATAAATAATTCTTAACCTATTACTTCAAAAGTCAACAATACAATTTAACAAACACTCACACGTAAGGATATTTCATGCATTCAACAGATTCCATATTAACATTAATACTACATGAACTTAAGTACTTTCTCAGACACATAAATAATTCATCTTAACAGGATATTCTATACATGTTAAAATCGAATGCAGATGTGATCAAAATATTATATACGTGTTATCCTACAAGTTTAAGCAATATGTCAAATAAAGCTACCAATTTAAACGTATTTAAATATGCTAAGCAATAAGATCAACTTATAAATCAATGTGCATAAGCGATGCACTAGCTAATATTATTTATAGACATGGATAGTTCATGTGTTCAATAATAAACCATGAATATACAGTCGCATTCAATGAAAAATATTTAAAATAATTAGTGATTATAATTATACACAACTTTATATAAATACAAATATGCAGTTGTATAAAATCAAGAAAATATCAAATATAATATATTGAGCATCAGCTTATAAATATCGACAAGATCATTGATCATATGATTTTCTTTCCTTGAAACAAGGCTAAATTAGTATTATCGACTAAAGATCCTAAGCTCATATTTTGTATAAATCTATTCTCATAAACCATGAATTGATAATAAACATGATTTGAAGAACGATTGAATATAGACTAAAAATAAAATATAATAAAAATTTATATCTATTAGCTTAAGATCGCTAGAGCTTCGTGTTGATAGCGTGTTATTGCTAATCGTTAATTAAATATCTTTAGTTGATTGTTAGACCATTGCTTATGAAATCAGAACTCTCAGTCTCTGCATGAGGGTATACTATATTACATGCAGCAGCATTGATCCGCATAAAGCCAAAAAATAATCATCAATTCTCCTCAACACAATTGATTCTTAACAATTAATTTTTTTATTTAATAGCTAGCATAACTGTCAAAATTATGTTATATATGTTTAATTTTACAGGCTGGGAGAAAATAAAAAGAACTCGGAATTTCTAACATAAGAAGTTTAAAAAGCTACTATATTAGATTTGATGCAAATATTTTTATAAATTATAATTAAATCTTCGTAGAAAATAATCGAGTAGGTTATTGTGAAGCAAACCGAAAGGTCGGTGTAATCCACAAAAAATAAAATAAAGTTAAGTCATTAACAATAAAAAAAAAAATATGGTGATCCTTCATTAGTCTATAATCCGGTACACGGATATAAATTATAGGATCTATATTTACAAATTTAATAAACAATCAAAATAACATATAAAACTGAAAATGATTTCACATGAATCCTATAAGAGATAGATATTTGAGAAACATTGTTAATTAAATATATTAAAATTAAAACGTATAAATATGATCACCGACTAACTTAGTTAAAGTTTCTTATAATATTTGCAAATAATACTAACACTAAAACATAGTCTGAGTGACAATATAAAAGAATGATATGAATATTATTCAGTATATATATTCATTAACAAGATATTATATATGATCTAAGGAAGGAAATTTCGACAATTTTCAAATAACTAGGAATATGAGCTAATATTTTTTTTAAATTAAATCTTAATTTTATACTAGCAGATATATATTCTAGGGACATTTTCATGTTTACCATATTATTGATACTATTTTTCATTTTTACTTTCATTAAAGAGATATTTTCATAAATATTATTTTTTAAGAGGTAATTTTTTAAAAAATTAATTAGAATCTTAAATTTTACATTTCTAAACTTTACCCCACTTTATCCCACCTCTCAACTCTAAACCCTAAGTTTTAATTAACCAAAGGTATAATTATATTTTTCTTCTTCAAAATAAAGTAAAAGTGATTAAGGTAAACATGAAAATTGGTATTATGAAAGTTGTATTTTGACAATTTCCCTTCATTTTGAAGAATTAAATATGAGTATTTTAACTACATACATGAGCACAATAAATATATAAATTATATTATCATTGTAAAACTTATCTAAAACATATAAAAGTTTAACTTTTTGCAAATAATTAATATTCCATGCCATTCAAATAGAAAGGTATGTAAAAAGTATATTAAAATATTTATAACAAAGTGGTAGCAGTTAACACATAACTAATCTATATACAACTCTAAAACTGTAATTTTATAACTAATAAACAATATAAATATGTTTATAAACCTAGCTTATATATTTACATATATAAACAAATAGATCTCAATTGACATCGCGAATCAGGGTTGATTAACTGATGTGGAAACTAAACGGGAAGTTGATGTGTCAGGTTGTTTTGAGGGAAATTGTCAAAATATGACTTTTCTATTACCACTTTTCATGTTTAAGTTAATCATTTTTATTCTTATTTTTTAAGAGGAATAAATACACTTATAACCGGGCTTCGTAGTCTGGTGGTAAAGGAACCTCGGCTGAGGTGCCCGCCACCCGACTTCGAACCCCGGCCACCACATAATTTACCTGCGGATGTGATGTGACGCTCCAGACCACTAGCGTAACCAGGGGCCCTTAAGTAGAGGCTTAAAAATCCTGTAATGGCGTGGACTTAGGTCCGGTGGGTTAGTCGATCACGCTTAGTGGTCGGATACTGGGTTATCAAAAAAAAAATACACTTATAATACTTGGTTTAATTAATTTAAGACTTAAGCTTTAGAGTTAAAGGGTGGGATATAATGAGGTAGGGTTTAGGAATGTAAAAATTTAGGATTCTAATTAACTTTAAAAAACATTACATCTTTAAAAATAATATTTATGAAATATCTATTTTATGAAGGTACAAATGAAAAGTGGTACCAATAATGTGGTAAACATGAAAATTTCTCTTGTTTTGAGAAAAAAAACACTTTGTATACATTAGAAACTCTATAAATTAATAATCTATAAATTAATAATGCCATAAATTAATTAATTTTTCTGATTTTAAATTGGATCAATTTAAAATATAACATAAATCAATAAATAATAAATTTTTAGAAAATCATTTGTAAATATATGGTCTCATTAAAATTATAAATTAATAGTCTATATAATATTTTATGTAAATACAAATCAACTAGTATATTCATTTTTTACATCCACGATGGAATTATCTTTATATTACTTAACCCTAAAAATATTTTGATAAAATATAGTTAAATTATATTTGAAACTACATTTAAATTATATATGCATATTTTATATACAAGAAATAATATAGTAAATCGAATATGAGAAATTCTCAAAAATTCCACTTTTCTAGTATCAATTTTCATGTTTACCTTAATCACTTTTATCCTTATTTTTAGGAGGAAAAACACAGTTATAACTCTTGAGTTAATTAATCTAAGACTTATGGTTTAAAGTTGAGGGATGGGATAGGGTTTAAGCATGTAAAATTTAGGATTCTAATTAATTTAAAAAAATTACCTCTTAAAATATTGTATTTATGAAAATGTCTCTTTAATGAAGGTAAAAATGAAAAGTGGTATTTATAAAGTGATAAACATGAAAATTTCCCAACAAATAGAAAGCCAAAATTCAAAACTTTAGTTAGTTATATACACTAAAATTAAATAATTTTCATATTAATAAAAATATATATCTCAAAATATAAAATTCTAAGACATGATTTTTTAGAAAATCAATAACTCTACAAATTAATGAAATATCAAAGTTCTAGCACTATTAATTTATAGAATTTTTACTGTATAATGAATAATGAATCAATCAACATAAAATAAAAATTAAAGATGATCTCATACAGTTTGTCAAATAAAAATATTTAAAGAATTTTAATAAAATAAATAAAAATAAATAAAATCTAAAAAGGCTCGCCAAATAATTTAGTTAAAATATCGAATGTACATTAAAATAATATTGACATTAAAAAGAACATAAAATAATAATACAAAAAAATATTTAAATACTATCTAAAGATATAAATCAATAAAATATAAAACATTAAATTTTTGAAAAACTTCTAAAAAATGGGGAATTTTACGACAATTTAATATTACTTTTCAAATTTACCTTTAAAGGATGACTATTTACATAAATAACCTAAATTTATGATAAAAAGACTAAACTAACTCTTTTTAATCATTTATAAATATTTAAAATCATTTATAAAGTTGATAAAAACAAAATATAAATTAACTTTTATTATAATCAACTATTATTTTTGCCCCTTAATTTTAAAGGAAAATGTATAAAAGAGAAAATGCTACTAAAATTCAAGAAATAAACTGATTAAAATGAACACAATCAACTAAATTATTTTTTTTTGAAACACCAACTACAATTTTAAAAGTTCATTCTAGTTACTATAAAATCAAAATATAATAAATATCAATAATGAAATGAAACAAATACATTTTCACATATTTTTAAGAGATAATTACCAAAATAGACTTAAAAACTTTTTATCCCCAAAATAGCACTCAAGGAGAAAAATGACCAAAATAGACTTTATTAAAGGGTGTAAATACACATTTATACTCCTTGGGTTAACTAATCTATATTTAGGGTTTAGAATTATGGGGTGAGGTTTTGGAAGTGAGATTTAAAACAAAATAAAAACAAAAAATATTAAATTTTCAAAATAAAAAAAATCTATTTTGTTCTTTTTTTTCTTAAGGTATATTTTTGTGACAAAAACTTCAAAAAGTTCTATTTGAGAGATTTTCCCTACTTTTAATGATAAAACAAGTATGTAATGTTAAAACTGAGATTAATGTTATTTTAACGAACCAAAACTTTTGATGATTTACAACACCTCGGTTAAGTTTTAATTCGATTATTTTGGTTTTTAGTTTAGTTTGGGTAACAAAATTAAAAACCAACTAATATACGCAAAAATTTGGGTTCAATTTAGTTCTAATTTTTGGATAATTACAAATGATATAGATAAAAATGCAAAATAATTTGAGTTTTTCAAGTTAAAATCATATAATTTGAGTTTTCAGATTAAAAATTTACTAATCTGGATAATTTCATATATTTAGGATAAAAATTCACGTAATTTAGATTTTCGGTAATTTTGTTTATAAAGATATCTACAAAGTACAAACTATCAAGATGTTTGGGAAGAAGTAAGATGGCGTAGGGGTGTTCAATCCGGATATCGGTTCGGTTTCGGTTCGTTTTTTTTTCGATTTTTCGGTATTTCGGTTAGTAAAATATAACTATCATTCTAAATCCATATTTAGTTCAGTTTATATACTGTTGGTTTTCGATTTATTCGGTTTTATATCAAAAGACATAATATTTAGTTTGAGATTATATTATATAAATTTTAGAGTCATGTTGTTCATACAGTCATTTATTAAAAAAATATTATATGTTCACATAAAACACTTTCACTAGATGCTATCTATCAAATTGACAACCTTCACTTCAATTTAGTCAATGCTAAAATAAAGCAAAAAGTTTAAAAGACAAAGACTAAGAAAATAACAAATTTAGGTTGCGATGAATTGTTATTTAAATATAATTCAAGTGTTTTTCAAATTAGAGCTTCTTTATTACTATATAAATATGGTATATTAATAAAAATTAACTTATATAACAAATAGATTATCATGTTATAAAATATATACATATTTACATATTTCTACTTTTGATCGGTTTTGTTTGGTTTATTCGGTTAAATCGGTTATAAACCAAACCATATCCAAATCCTACGGTTTTTTAAAATCATATCCATTCGGTTTATATGATATATACTAAAACCAACCATATTGTTATTTTGGTTCGGTTCGGTACGATTCGTTTTACTATATTGAACGGGCCTAATTGGACGAGAATAAGTTTGCGTGATTATTCTCCTACATGAGTCTTGCGTTTCGTTACGTTTCATTCATGATTTAACTTTATGCCCAACTCTTCTGTACGAGAAGTTGCATGCTTCGCTTCTTACCGTTAAAACTAATGAATCTCTTCAACTTTTCATTCATAAATAGTACGGATAAAAATTACAAAAATAAACCAAATGATGGTAGTCTAGTGGTAATTTCTTGGGGTTTGATGTGCACCCATATTATTTATAGGTTCGATTTTCTTTGGAAACTAAATTATCATTACTTGGCCAGTTTGGATTTGGCCCAAGTGGTTTACATGGTGGATCGTAACAAATGATCGGTTCACCTCTTGGCATTAGTCGGAAGGTATTCCAAACTCGGGACAGACAGTGTGATAGACAGTCTATTCTATAGCACTAAATGAGTTTCTATCAAGATCGACCGGATCAGCCGATAGAGTTTATCAAAAAAATTACAAAATAGGAACATATGCAAATTTAATAAAATAACATCCGTATAAATATAGTATTAGGGAGGACTACACTTAGGGATGTTAATATGGGCTACCCGGGCCCGTTTAGACCCTGCCCGTATAGGCCCTGCCCGTTTAGACCCGTTTAATGTCAGGCCCGTTTAGACCCGTTTAATATCAAACCCGTTTAGAGCTAAGCCCATTTATGTTGATAGTGCCCGTTTAGCCCATTTAGGCCCGTTTAAATTTTTTTGTGAATTCTATTTTTTTGTAAATAATCTTTTGTCTTATCTTAATATAATTTTTAATAGTTTGTATTTGATTTTATAACTTTATAATAAATAGAAACTCATATTAAAGCAAAATTTGAAAAAAATTATTCTACTTTTGATAAATATTAATTAGTTCATAATATCATAATTCATAAAATATCAACAAATTGTAGTAGGTTTTAAACATAATTATAACCTAAATCATTTTCTAAAAAAAAAAGGAAAAACTATATATAATATAACTATTTTGTTTCAAAACACACAAAATATAAAAAAAAAATATTTTTTAAAAAAATATTTTTAAATTCGTTTTAAATATATATATATATTTTTAAAAATTCTTAAACGGGCCTAAACGGGTACCCGTTTATTTAGTGGGTATACCCATTAACTAGACGGGCCTAAACGGGCGGACCCGTTTAAACCCGTTTATTTTTTATAACATAATAAACGGGTAACGGGTCCGCCCGTTTATACTAAGCCCGTTAGGCCCGCGGGTTTTGAGCCCATTTTAACATTCCTAAGTCTACACTGCACCAGAATTATATAAAACTTACCGATTGCTTGGTCAATAAGATATTACTAAAACTGAGACGATACATAACATAAACAAAAAAATTGATCCAACAACATATTTGGCTACTTAAAAACGATACACACATTTGTCAAGCTCATACAAGGCCACATGAACAAACGTAATAGCCCAATGTCTCTATCAGCCCTATAAAATATAGCCAACAGATTAAAAATTACATATCTTACAATCTGAAGTCCACGTACAAAGAGAACTCAGGAATTAAAAGTGCTTGAACTGAAATAGTCAAATAAAAAATTATATATTGAGAAGTAATTCCTTGAAATTCTAATATCGTGTGATTGAAAACAAAACACATGATTATTGTAGAGTGAAAACGAATCTTTATAACCTCTAAACGTTAACTAGTTACATAAAATGTAATCCATTTGTCAAGTGAGTAGTGAGCAGACGTGAGAATTCTATTAGTCATGAGCATAATTTAAATTAAAATCTTGAATCAAACAAAATACTCACTATACGGATTAAGTAAGTAGTAGTACGTGTATTCCAAAAAAAAAAAAAAAAGGAAAACAAAAGTAGGTACGTAACGCGTAGCAAATAATTATGACCATCCATAGTATTAACTATTAAGTTTCCACTTTATAACTAAAAGAAAAATTGTAAGATTGTAGATATTTCTAATTATATTTAAAATAGTCTAAAACTAAATTAAATTAGAAACAAGCTGATCTCATAAAAAGGAAACGCGTCGGACCAAAAAAAAAAATTGAGGATAAGGGGTTTCTTCTCTTCAGGGCGTCTCTGTTGAGAAGTGACGACTACGATTGGACTATCTCTTACGAGTTTGGAGGTTCTATTTCTATATCCTAACGTCGTTTGTTGTACAGAGCTGTAAGTAGGGTTAAATGTGTTGGTTTCTATCATTTGGGGGATGGGTTTTGATTTTCTTTGTTCGATAGATTGACTAGGGTTTTGGGGGTTTCAATAATTATCAAAGATATTGAAGTTATTGACGAAGAAAGATCACAATCAGTATATTCTATTCGTCTACTTTAACTCTGTGGACCATCAAAGTAACGAACAAACAAAATTGCGACATTTGCTCCACTTGTCTTCTCTGTTCACTAACTATCGTCTTTTTTTTTTTAAGGAAAATAATTAAATATTTTTATTATTTCTGATTTGTTTTTGTACCTCTATTTTCTGCGTCCTGTTAGGAGACAAAACCCAAACATGGATGTTCAGGAAGTAATTCCTCTTCCTAACAGTAAAAAACTGTTCAGATCCATAGAATTGAAGAACGGACTTAGTGCTTTGCTCGTCTCTGATCCAAAGTTCGAATGGAATGGTTCGCCAGCAGCTGCATCTATGGCCGTAAGGGCTGGCAACTTCCTTGATCCTCCGGAAGCACAGGGGTTAGCCCATTTTCTTGGTAAGTTGAACTATTTGCTGTCTACTTATTATTGACCATGATTAGTTACTCATCTATACTTTCTTAACTGTTCATGCAGAACATATGCTGTTCCTAGGCTCTGATAGATTCCCCATGGAAAATGCTGTAAGATTCTTCTTGTTAGTTAACATGATTTGATGTGTTAGATAGCTTAGAGACAATGCTTTTGTTGTTGCTTGTAGCTTGATAACTACTTAAATATGCATGGAGGCGACTCATCTGCAGCCACTGCTGATGATCATACTCTATTCTTCCTCTTTGCTAAGTCAGAACTACTTGAACATGTTCTGGATATGTGGGTGTCCCCAAATTTTAATCAATTCTTTTGATTTTTGTTTGCCAAATTGTTTTGACCTTTTTTGCCTTTCCTTTGTTAGGTTCTCTCGGCCTTTTATTGCACCTCTCATGAAACCTGACTCTATGAACCGAGAGATCAAATCCATTGATTCAGGTTTTCTCACTTCACATTGGCCTTTTATCCGAGAGATATACATCTCCACTAACTTGATTCATGTAATGTTTATTTCAGAATTTGAGATTCTGAAGCAAAGCGATACTCATCGGCTCTACCAGCTTAGACGTCACACATCTAAAAATGATTATTCATTTAATAGATTCACAGCTGGTACGCATTAAGGCAAAATGGTTTTCTTTTTCTACATCCAACCCATAAATTTAGCGTTCATTTTGCTAATTTAATTTGTGTTTTTCGATTATTTGCCCTGAAGGTAATAAGAGATCGCTTCGCAGTGAGAACATGAAAGCTCTCCTTACAAGAACAAAAACATTTTTTGATGATCACTACCATGGTGGATCAATGAAACTCTGCGTCATAGGAAGAGGTTATATGTGCTATATTCAGTTGTAAAATTAATTAATTTTGCATTCCAGAATTGTTTTAATTTGATTATAATATTATTAATTTTGCAGATTCACTCACTGACCTTGAAAGTTGGGTAAGGAAGTACTTTCATGGTGTCAAGATCAAGGATGGACCAAAAAGTATGCATGCCATCGACCCACCAAAACCCATATGGGATGCCACTAAATTGCATGTTATAAAAAGTGTCGAAGGTTTGACTGCTCTTCTATTGGTTTGGATGCTTCCTCCCTACTCAGAAAACAATCATATCGAAATGCCAGAAGTGTATCTAATTGAACTTTTAAGTAACAGTGAGTAATGCTGTCTGTCTTCTGTTTTATTTCTTGATGTTCATTGCAGCAGTTTAGCTAGTCTTATATATTAAATCATGTTGATTAATTTGCAGAAAGTAAAGAAAGCTTGTATGGATTCTTCAAAGAAAAAGACTGGGTAACTGATATTGAAGTCAATCTTGAGGGTCATCTAGGTGATTACAGATCAGGAGGCCGTTTGTTTAGCTTTTCATTGTATCTCACTAATTCGGGCTTGAAAAAGGTAACATAATCATATGCCTTATTTTCTAAATCTGTATTTTTATGTTTAAAATATTTTTCAAGAGCTAATGATAACTACTGATTTGACAGATGTACGAAATGATTAATTATGTCTATCAATATATCAAATTATTGAGAGATATGATTCCACAAGAATGGGTTTGGAACCAGTATTGGAAGATGAAGGAAATAGAGTTCGATTATCTTGACGTTTCTGGCCTCGCTGCAAATTCTCCAATCGAGTTTGCTCGATATCTCTCAGGTCTGTATTTGTCTCTCACTAATACATTTTCTTTTTCATTTAGGGTGATTGCAGTTGATGCATATAATCCACTGATTGGACAAAAAAAAATTGAAACTGCAACTATAAATTTGTTTATACTCTCGGTTTATGGTCAAATGATCTTTGAGATGCATGCTAAATAGATACGCTGATTTACTTTGTTTCCTGCCAGCTATATATAGTTTACTTACGTACACGTGTTTTTGACTAAAAACTAATAAGTTATGTTAGGAGTAGAGAAAGTAAGATTATTTGACCATAAATATAGATTTTACAAAGCTAATCAAAACTATTCTTATACAGTGAATATGTTGAAGTATCCTACAACACATGTGCTTTCTGCGGATTATGTGCGCCAGAGTTGGAACCCAAAAGCAATTGTAGATCTTGTGGAAGAATTTACTCCAAAAAACATGAGGATCGACCTTATTGTAAACTCACTGAACGCAACAGGTACAGCAAGTATTTATTCTCTTGTTCTCTTTGTATTCTGATTTTGTTAGGGCAAAATATTCTTATTGTATCTTCTTTGTTTGTTTTAGATCCCAGAACCGAACCTTGGTTTGGAACACAATTCATAGAAGAAAAAATTCCACTGGAGATGATTAAGAAATGGAGTAATATTTCTGAAGTTGATGTGTCTCTGCGATTTCCTAAAAGGAATCAGTTCATTCCCACAGCCGTCAACCTAAGAAGAGACATCGGTGTTAGCACTAATACTCCTATATGCATTGTGGACAAGCCGGTGATAAAGATGTGGCACCAAAGTCTGGAAGATGGCCCAGCCTATGCATACTTCTGCATAAGTCTCACTGATGGGGATAGCATCAAGAAACAACTGATGACGTACATCTTTACAACGATTGTAATGGACGAGTTAAGCTACATAATGTTTGAGGTGAGTGTTGTGCCTTTTTCAATTTAAATGATGTTTTCTTTAATTTATTCTTATAAGAAAGTCTTCTAACATCTTTGTATGTAGGGAAATCAAGCTAGTCTTTCCAGCTCATTTTCAGTTTGTGAGGATAAGTTGGTGTTGAAATTTAAAGGCTATAGAGAAAAGCTAACCCTCTTCATATCCAAATTCTGGCAGAATTTCAAGTCTTTCTCTCCAACACTAAAAGGCTTTGAGGTATGCCCATGACATGTTAATTGTCTTTGCAATATCACTCATATTTAATTTGATCTTAGATTTGCTTTCTGTATCTTTTATGAGAATCAATGGAAAATAATGAGCTTCTATTGCAGAGTATCAAAGAGCAGATGTCAATTGATCTCAGCAGCATTGATATTAAAGAACAATCTGAACACATGATGTCTACAATGCTATACGAAGGGTGCTATGACGTAAAAGAGAAGTTGGAAAACCTGAAAGATATATCTTTCACTGATCTGCAAAATTTCGTTACCGTTCTATATTCCAAGGTAATTTTGAGACATTTTTGCATGAGTAATTATTTCCTTTGTTGTTATATATTATTGGGAAATTGACTAAAAAGGTTGTCTAATGGCTTTGTACAGATATTCATTGAAGCTCTTTGCTATGGTGATATGCTAGAAAATGAAGCTAATGAGATATCAAAGGTTTTTGAAAGAACTTTTAAAGAGCCAAGGACTCCACAAGTGAGAAACGAAAGTGCTTCTTATCGTGTCAAACTGAATCCTCCTGATCATAGAAAAGATTCCTATGTCTTTAAAAAGACTGAAACTAACTCCATGGCTAAGGTAGAGTCAATGAAAAAATCAGATTACAATATTTCTCCTTAAAAATTAGACTAAACTAACTCCTTAATGGATTTCTGTTTGCAGGTTTACTTCCAAACTAGCAATCCAGAGTATAAACTTAATGAGGAGGAGGATGCTGCACTGTTAAGTCTCTTCAGCGCTATCATAAAAGAAGAACTTTATGATCAGTTAAGGTTAGTGCCAAAAAAAAAACAGATCACTTACTAGCTAGTTTTAACTTTTAAGTTAATCAGAATCATTAACAGCTTCAAATATATTGCCTCTAGGACAAAGAAGCAGCTTGGTTATGATGTTAGTTGCTATAAGGATGTAACGAGTGGAGTTTATGGGTTCTATATATATATTGTTTCTTCACAATACGACCCGGATTATCTTTTGAATGAAATTGATGAATTCGTAAATGGCATTGAGTCGCTGCTGGTGAGTTATATCAGGATAAATTTATCTCTTTTTTGTTTTGTTTTGTTTTGTTTTTTGTTGTTAAACTCTCTGTTGGTGTTGTTAAACTTACAGGAAAACATGCCAGAAGAATCATTCAAGAGCTACAAAGAAAGTGTCGAATTTGGATTGTTTGACGACATAAATTCTAAATGGGATGAGATTGTTTGCAAAAGGTAATGAAGTCACTAGTCAGTTATTGACATGAAGAAATCATGGATCCCTAAAACATGGTTCCCAAAATTATGGACCTTGTTTATGGGAGCTCATGAATTCATGGATCCTTAAAACATGGTTTCCAAAATCATGGACCTTGTTTATGGGAGTTCATGAATTCATGGACCTTGTTTATGGAAGATGTCTTTTGTATTCTCTATATATTACAATGTATTTGCAAAGAAATGAATCAAGGAAATAAGTTTCTCTCCTTCTTATTCTTATTTGTTCTTGAGTGTTCTTGAGTGTTCTTGAGTGTTCATACTCTTTCTCTTCATAAATCATCAATTCTAACATGGTATCAGAGCTTTAAGCTCCTATTTCATTCCGCAAACCTTCTCTATCCTTCTCTTTTATTCAGCAAAGCTTTTATGTTATTCTCATTCCGCAAATCATAAAAATGGAGAAGGAAAACATAATTTCCGTGACCCTTGAGGGTCCTAATTATCTCTCATGGTCAAGAGTGGCCAGAATCACCTTGGGATGTCATGGACTTTGGGACAGCCATATCATGAAGGCTGGAACTTCAAAGAGGATGGCTGAAGAAGATAGATACGTGAACAACCACAACCAATGGGTTCAAGAAGACCAACAAGCTCTGGCTCTCATCTGTAACTCCTTGTCAAAACCAATCCTGAAGATCAATTCTCACATCAAAACCGCCAAGAGACTATGGGAGAGTCTTCAAACCGCTTATGGATGTTTATGGGAGAGTCTCCAAACCATCTATGAGAACGACCGGTTCCTCAGCTTTCTCCTACACCTAGACTCATCATTCAACACACTGATAAAGAATTTCTTTACTGGAAGAAAGATTCCATGCCTAGATGATGGTGATCCTCTCAAAGGCCAGCCGGATAAATGTAAACCCAAGGAGCAGCAAGCAATTCAAGGGAGAACCATGTATTCTGCTCACATGGGTGATTCAACTGAAGACATGTGGAGAAATCAAGTTGGTACGACCTCATCTGATGATTTTGTGACCAGAAAAGACGCCAATTCCTTTATCTGGAGCACTGTCTTGGCTCTCATTGCTTCCAAGAAGGCTGGTACACATTCTCTTGACTCTAAACCTATCATAATAGATTCAGGAGCAAGCCATCACATGATTTGTGATAGGAACTTGATTAGTAATATCCAGCCTGCCGTAGGGAATGTAGTCATAGCAAATGGTGATAAGGTGAAGATAGAAGGGATAGGGAACCTTAAAGTGTTTGATAAGGAATCTACTGCCTTGTATATGCCTGGATTTTCATCTAACTTGTTATCAGTAAGAAGGGCTACGATTGATTTGGGCTGCCAAGTTGTGTTCAGACCAGATGAAGTTGAGTTTCAAGACCTGAAGACAGGAAAGGTCATTGGAAAAGGGCACAACCATCAGCAAATGTATCATCTTGAGAGGAATATGGTGCCAGAATCATCTATGCCTCACTGCCTGGCTAGCACCGTTAATGGCGCTGAGAACACAATATGGCATGCCAGATTGGGACATCCCCATACAAGAGCTCTAAACCTGATATTCCCTGGAGTGGTGTCTAAGAATGAAGAGTGTGAAGCCTGCATATTGGGGAAGCATTGTAGGACAGTCTTTCCACGGTCTGGCACCACCTATGAGAGTTGCTTTGACTTGGTTCACTCTGATGTATGGACGGCTCCATGTGTGTCAAGGGAGAATCACAAATACTTTGTCACCTTCATTGATGAAAAATCCAAATACACTTGGTTGACACTGATTCAGTCCAAGGATAGGGTGTTAGACGCCTTCAAGAATTTCCAAGCTCATGTCTCCAACCACTTCAATGCCAAGCTGAAGATCCTCAGATCAGACAATGGTGGAGAATACACAAGTCATGCATTCAAACAGTACCTGGCTCAACATGGAATTATTCATCAAACAAGCTGTCCATATACTCCTCAACAAAACGGAGTTGCTGAAAGGAAGAACAGACACCTGATGGAGGTAGCCAGATCAATGATGTTCCACACCAATGTTCCAAAAAGATTCTGGAGTGATGCGGTGGTGACTGCTACTTATCTGATCAATAGGACTCCAACTCAAGTCCTCAAAGATCTATCACCGTTTGAAGTCCTTAACCAAACCAAGCCGGCTTTGGACCACTTACGGGTGTTTGGATGTCTCTGCTTTGTGCTATATACCAGGGGAGCAGAGAAACAAACTGGATGCCAGGAGCACAAAAGCGATGTTCATTGGCTACTCTCCAACACAAAAGGGGTATAAGTGCTATGATCCAGTAGCCAGAAAAGTTTTAATATCAAGGGATGTGAAGTTTGTGGAAATAAAGGGATATTATGAGGTGAAGAATTGGGATGATCTGAGGGACTTACCGCAATCAGAAAGAGCCACAAACCTCAGAATCATTTTGGAGAACTTCGGCATTGGCATGTCTCCAGCAACTCAAGAAACAAGAAGGAATATCCCTGAAGCTACTGCACCTGTTCCAGAAGCTGTAGTTGAAGAAGATGTGATTAATGAAAATGAAAAAATTGTCCATCCTGACCCTGAAAGGGGGAATCAACAAGAAGCTCATGATCAGGATGAGACCAAATCAGAATCAGTTCCTGAGACTCAAGATCAAGTTCCAGAAGAAACAAATGAGGCAGCACCTGATCAGATACAGCCTTTGCGAAGGAGCACAAGAATCAGGCAACCGAAAGTCTACTTCAATGCTAAAGCTGTGGCACATCCAGTGAGTGCAGTATGCTCGCTTGCTCAATATCCAGAAGAACATCAAGTCTTCATTGGAGAATTGGATCAAGAGTACATCCCAAACACCTATGAAGAGGCAATGCAAGACAAAGAATGGAGAGAGTCTGTTGAAGAAGAGATCAATGCCATGATCAAGAACAACACCTGGTATGAGACTGAGCTTCCAAGAGGAAAGAAAGCCGTGACCAGCAGACTCTTGCATACCATCAAGTATCTTGCAAATGGAAAGCCAGAAAGGAAGAAAACCAGACTGGTAGCAAGAGGATACACACAAGTGTATGGAGAAGATTATCTAGACACGTTTGCACCAGTGGCGAAGCTTCATACAATCCGGATACTCATCTCATTGGCAGTGAACCTAGAGTGGGGTCTTTGGCAAATGGATGTAAAGAATGCTTTTCTACAAGGTGAACTAGAAGATGAAGTGTACATGAGACCACCTCCGGGAATGCAAGAGATGGTAAAGCCAGGAAATGTCCTCAGACTCAGAAAGGCGATCTATGGCTTGAAGCAATCACCAAGAGCTTGGTACCACAAACTAAGCACTACATTGAATGGAAGAGGATTTGTGAAGTCTCAAGCGGATCACACACTCTTCACTCTCACCAGCAAGTCCGGGATTATTGTGATCCTAGTCTATGTGGACGACATCATCATTACTGGTAGTGACAAGGAGGGGATCAGTGCCACCAAGACATTCCTCAAGACCGCATTTGACATCAAGGATCTAGGTGAACTGAAGTACTTCCTCGGGATTGAGATGTGCAGATCAAAGGAGGGGTTGTTCATGTCCCAAAGAAAATATACTTTGGATATTCTAAAGGAGGCAGGAGATCTTGGAAGAAGACAAGCCAAGACACCACTTGAAGAAGGCTACAAGACACTGCGAGAGGGGGAGTATGAAGATACTCCATTTGAAGATGTCAAGCAATATAGGAGAATTGTTGGGAAGCTGATCTATCTAACCATTACCCGGCCAAATGTTTGTTTTGCAGTAAATCAGGTGAGCCAGCACATGCAAAATCCCAAGGTTCATCACTGGAACATGGTGGAGAGAATCCTAAGATACTTAAGGGAGGCTCCGGGTCAAGGCGTATGGATGGCTTGCAACAGAAACACTGAGGTTGTTGGATACTGTGATGCAGATTGGGCTGGAGATAGAACAGACAGAAGATCAACTACCGGCTATTGCACATTCATTGGAGGAAATTTGGTTACATGGAAGAGTAAGAAGCAGAAGGTTGTGTCTTGCTCAAGTGCAGAAGCAGAGTACAGATCAATGAGGAAATTAACCAGTGAACTCATCTGGATAAAGAGTCTTCTAGGCGACTTGGGGATTGAGATCACCAACCCCATGACCATGCATTGTGACAACCAAGCCGCAATACACATTGCGTCCAATTCAGTCTTCCATGAGAGGACAAAACACATAGAAGTAGACTGCCACAAGGTAAGACAAGCAGTAGAGCAGCAAGTGATCCTCCCATGCTACACAAGGAGTGAAGATCAACTGGCGGACATCTTCACCAAGGCGGCCAGCAGCAAAGTTTGTGAGTCCATTGGTCCAAGATTAGGACTCATAAACCTTCCATGTCAGTGATCCCCTCACCATGGAGTGTTCTACTCTTTTTCCTTTGCTTGGTTTTTATCCCAAGTGGTTTTTCCAAGTAAAGGTTTTAATGAGGGAATACTTCATGGCTTTCCAAGCTTGACTTGTTTCATATGGTCAAGCTTGAGGGGGAGTATTGACATGAAGAAATCATGGATCCCTAAAACATGGTTCCCAAAATTATGGACCTTGTTTATGGGAGCTCATGAATTCATGGATCCTTAAAACATGGTTCCCAAAATCATGGACCTTGTTTATGGGAGTTCATGAATTCATGGACCTTGTTTATGGAAGATGTCTTTTGTATTCTCTATATATTACAATGTATTTGCAAAGAAATGAATCAAGGAAATAAGTTTCTCTCCTTCTTATTCTTATTTGTTCTTGAGTGTTCTTGAGTGTTCTTGAGTGTTCATACTCTTTCTCTTCATAAATCATCAATTCTAACATCAGTAACTGATCGACTGATACTTTTGCAGTGTGAAGTGACTAACTAATCTAAATTTTCAGGTACAAATTCGATTGCCAAGAGAAAGAGGCTAAAGAATTAGAATTTATCGAGGACTATGAGCTCAGATTTTGGTACAATAAATACTTCAAAGAATCATCTCCTAGTTGCCGGAAGTTTTCTGTCGGTATCTGGGGAGGGCAATACCAAGAGGAAGAAGCAGAATTGTCTAAGGTATTTTTAGTAGTGGTTGGATATGGTAACGGATGATGTTTGCATTAGAAAAGTTCATATGTACATTTTTGACTCTGCAGGCACATGAAAAGAAGAAGAGCAAGCACAAAGCCTTCTGAAACAGAAGAAGAGCAAGCCCAAAGCCCCCCCCCCCCACTTATCAGACACTCTTTGGGCGTTTTCTATCTTTTAATTTCCGTTGAATTCCAAATTGTGGGCAATACTTTATGACATTTCTGCTCACTTAGACCATGTTAACTTGCAATCTTGGTTTTGTAAGCACAAAACATACGTTGACAGTTTTAGACGTAATCGAATATACATTCAAAAATCTCCAACATAGATAAGAAGTCAAGGTGGTATCATCGATTTGTGAAGGTTAGATTTGCTACACGCTTAAAGATAATTGCTTTTAACTCTCATTCTGTTTTTGCTTTTTACCCATTTACTAAAAAGTGTAAAATCTTTCTGCCACTATGGTAAATACAGTGATTGAATTCACATTTATGGGTACAATCCTTTAAAAACCTATGCAAATTTTAGGATAAAGAGACACACCCTTAGAATTTTTTTACAACCGCTTAAAAATCAATCCATTTTTAAGATAAAAAAGACTCATCACTATGAAAGACACATTCTTAGACAATTGGCAATATCTTAAACATTAATGCAATGTTTAGGATGAAAATCACATCCTTTTACATTTTATTTTTATGTCTATTACTAAACCTAAATAAATTACAAGGTAGAATCACATAAATTAATCTTTCAGAATGCAATAATTTAGAAAGCACATAGTTATTGTTAGTAGTGATTCTTTATAAACGAAAAATGATAAAACTACATTTATATTCAAGTATGTTCCATGAAGACATAATTCATGTCATATATATTCATACACTTCGATTATATAAGAAAATTTCATCAAGACATATTACTTAATGTTACTCCATCCACTCATTTGTCATTTGTACTGACTATTGGCAAAAGATATGGGTGTGTTATGATAATGTTGTCATTGGAGGAAAGGGTAGGCATGCTTTTCCACACGATGACAAGATCAGGTTCAAATTGGTTTCAAATTTTGTTTTTTCACGGGGGTTGCGGTAACCACATGGAAGAAGACACACAATATGATCAATTGGTGTAAAAAAAAAGAATATGTCTTCTTAATTCTTTGTCAAAAAAATGTTTTCTTATGTTTTTTCCAACGAATATGTTGGTTACTGCTGATTGGTGTTGGTAACCGAGTGTTATCTCTCTAGTAGAGTTTCTTTCCAACAACTTACCAAAAAAATACATGATGAAAAATCTCTAATAACAGTTATGCTTTTGCTTTTTGTCTTTTCAGTTCCGAAATTCACATGCAGTTGTTATTATTTGATTTTTTAATTAAACTATTAAACCGTGTATTTAACTCTTAAGAAATTACAGTTAAATGAAAATAAAATTAACAAAACATATCTCATAAAATTAAAATAAAATTAGTAAATTAAAGGAAATTAAGAAATTATCTAATCATTATGTGAGAAAAAAGTTGAAAACAAAAAAAAAACTTATTTTGCTGGAACTCCATGTCTTTAATAAACTCTATTTAATAGGAACTTCACAATTGTAATGGGTTTGTAACTTTGCAGTGAAATAATAATATGATTGATAAATTACCTATTAACATGGTGTATCCTAAAGTGATGCTGTTTCATTGTATCTTGCCACTCTTTATATGCGTCTAATCAATCCTTTGCAACACATGCATTTAAAAAAAAACTATAATTTTACCGTTAAAATGTCTTCATAACGTTTAGAGTCATTTACATAGTTTATTAGCATTTAAAGATTAGAAAGTTTTCTTTGAATTGTACTTTGACCCTTGCGAAACTTTGAATTACAATATATTTTTGTAAGATAAAACAACTATTCTTTTTTCTTTTAGACTAAAATACAAGAGCTGCAAAAAGAAATTCAAAGTTTGTATGTTTTTCTCCAAAGATTGTTTATGATCTTTTGGAGTAGTCAATCTCTCCCTCTTTGTATCTTTTTTTTTCTTGTTTCATTTTTTCTTGTTGTTGCGTTTTTTTTTTGGAAATTGCATTGTATGCTACTATGTATATAGAGACTATAAATTGGGATGGTTAACCACTAAAGACTGCAATAGTTAATCGAGTTGCAGTGGTTAAACACTATAACTTGTAATGGTTAATAATCAAATATTAATGGTTAGTTTAAACAGTTGCAAATGTTCATCCAAATTATTACAATAATTTATTTAAATGGTTGCAATGATTTATTAAATCTCCAACATAACATTATATATATATATATATATAATTGAAAATAAATAAGTGGAAAAATACAATTTTCCAAGTCAAAAGTGGTAATAAACAGAAAATATAATATACAGTTATGAAACACACAAAACATAATAAGACATAAATTTAAAAAATACAGTTTAAAAAAATGAAAACAGTTATAAACAAAAAAGTACCATAAACCTAAATAGTTATGAATAAATAGTCATGAAGTTATAATGAAAAGACATATCTATTGGAAAAAATATAATTTTTAAAATAAAAACAATTATAACGAAAAAATATCATAAACATAGAAAGTGAGTAAATTATAATGAAAAGACACGTCGGTTCGAATTAATTTGGATTGCAATTTTTAATAGATTATTATTATTACCCATGAGGTGATTGACAAACATGCCTTGATCAGTCGAGCTAGCTACACCACCACACCGAGAGACCCTTGTGTTGTTCTGAACCGAACCGAGCCAAACAACACAAGCATAGTGGCTGCAACTGTGTTTGCAACCAGTGATCCCAAACCTTGCTTCAGTACGTGTAGCAATTTCACCACCATCTTCTCACTTGAGTCCCGAACCCATGTTAAAAATTAGGGTGGCTTCCACTGGCACGACCGTGAATAGAAGCTGAAACATCTCAATGAACTTTTTTACTTAGTAACATGGAGAGGTAGTCTTAAAAAGATAAGGCTATTGTAGCAAACTCTCTCTGCCACAGTTCCATGTGTAAAACCAGTGGTTCCTTGAAAGAGGTACTTCCTCCTTTGCTCAGCCGGCCTGCACCGCTCATGGTCGTCCTCCACCTGCTCCTCCAGACCCACCGAACCTGGTCAACTTCCCTAAGGATTGAAAATATATTATTAATCATCTTTCTGATTTTGAAGGTCGGATTATCATCACCAATATATCCTAAGTGGTTTGTAGAGTTATTCACACTACGTGTCAAGCACTTGCTTGTGAGCTTACCATTGGATCAAAGCTTAATATCATTTTCTCGAACTTAGCTTATGATCGACCTGACCTTTGGACTTATCTATTTTCCACCTCTTGTGTTATTTCTCTGGATAATAGCCTGGATTAATAGGAGATGATTTCAACCAGATACTCCAGCCTGCTGAACACTCTTCTCTTAGTGTGAACTGCCTGGATCCTCTTATGTCTGAGTTCAGAGACTGCCTCTACCAGCTCGGTGTCTTTGATCTTCGGTTTCAAGGTTCTTTTCATACCTGGTCAAACAAACGACCAGTATCTCCTATTCCCAAAAGGCTAGATCGAGATTTGGTCAATACCAGCTGGGTCTCTATTCTGCCTCATAGTGTTTCATCCTTCTTGGTCCCATAATTTTTGGATCATTGTCCCTGCATCATAGATTTCTCCTATCAGCTACCGAGAGTTGGTACACGACCTTTTAAGTTTTTTAATTACTTGAACAAGCACCCTTTATTTGCTTCAAATTTTGAGGATGCTTAGCTACAAGTGGAACATATAGCATATAACTTGTTTCTTTTCTGATGAAAGCTGAAAGAAATAAAAAGGATCTTAAAACCCTTAATAAGGACAACTACTCTTTCATTCAAGTTCAGATCATTCAAGCTCTGTCATCCCTCCAGCAAGCTCAACTTCTAGCTTTGAACTCACCTTCTCCTTCCTCTTTTCAAGAGGAAAAACTAAGGCATGAAGAATGGACCATCCTAAGCCTAATTGAGGAGTCCTATTTTAGAAAAAAAGTCTAGAATAAACTGGCTGAAAGAGGGAGATCTGAATACTTCTTATTTTCATCAGGTGGCCCAAGTGAGAGCTTGTTTTAACTCAAATCCGATCATTTATGCTGGCTTCAGGGGTCCTGTGTACTGATCCGAAGGCAATGAGTGATCTTGCTTTTACTCATTTACAAATATACTCTCCCCTCATGTGATTTTAAGCTATCACAGTCCTAGCTGCATCGTAAATGGCATCATAGGGACTCTGGAGTACAACGAATCACCTTGAAGATTGACATTGCCAAAGCTTTCGACACTTTCAAATGGAACTTTCTTCTATGTTGTCTTAGGAGTCTGGACATTCCTCCACTCTTCATCCGCTGGCTAGAAGCCTGCGTGTGTACTCCATCTTTTATAGTGGGTTATAATGGACTAGTGCATGGGTTTTTCAAAGGGAAGAGAGGCTAAAGGCAAGGAGACCTCTTGTCTCTTACCTCTTTGTCATCGTAATGGATTGTTTATCCTCTCTTCTAAATAGGGTGGCGGAGTCTGGTCTGATTGATTATCATGATAAGTGTCAAGGATCAAAATTGACTCATCTCAGCTTTGCGGATGACCTTCTAATCTTCAGAAAGGGTCCATTACTTCTGTCCAAGGTGTTCTTCAGGTGCTAAGGGAATTCAAGGCGTTGTCTAGTCTATCTATTAGTGTAAACACAACCTCTTTCTTGACAGCTGGGGTTTCTTCTTATGAGATTGATGCAATAACAGCTTCTACGGGGTTAAGTGTGGGGACTTTAGTTATCAGGTACCTAGGTGTTCCAGTCTGTACCAAAAAGCTGTCTTTAGCCAACTGTGAGCCTCTTATTCACCAAGTAAAGGTAAAGATTTCAACATGGAGTGCAAGGTTGCTTTCTTTTTCAGGGAGAGCTCTTCTTCTCAACATGGTTGTGGTTCGAATCACTAACTTTTGGTCATCTACCTTTCTTCTTCCGAAGATATGCAGCTCAAAGATTAACTCTCTTTGTGCTGCCTACCTATGGAAAGGAACTCTTGATACACAATATAATGCGCGAGTAGCTTGAGATACAATTACTAAACCGAAATCTGAATTGAGGGTTAGGAATCAGAAACTTATTCCTCTGGAACAAGGCATGTGGTATTGTTCTTCAGATCAAGATCTATTCGGGTTGTGTGGTATAAGAAAGAAGAGGTCCTTCTAAGCAACCTTTCTAACTACTAGTTAACGGGTAGAAGGGATGATTATTCTTGGCTGGCTAACAAACTCCTAAAATTAAAGGAAGATGTATTTACTATGCTGAAGTTGAGAGGAGGAGATGGGCGTACCTGTCTTTTCTGGCATCATAACTGGCCCCCTCTTGGAAATCTCTAGTCCACACTAGGAAGAGCTGCTTCTCTCATGGGAATCCCAATAAATAACATTCTATGCATGTGACCTATATTCGCATGGGGCATGACTAATTAGACCTGAAAGATCAGAAGCTCAAGTCATTCTCCAGGTTTTCTTGTCCACATTTACTCTAACAAATCAGCATGATGTTTATGAGTGGATTATCAATGGGAATACAATAAAAAAAAGTCAACTACCTCTATGGTGTATCAGCATCTCCTATCACAGGGCCTCATGTCTCTTGGGAAAAGGTTGTCTAGTCCTCAGGAGGTGTAACACTTGATAGATGTCCAACAAAAGACTATATGACTAATTGGGGGCTACAAATAGACAAGAAATGCGTACTCTATAACGTCTCGGATGAAAGTCGTGATCACCTTTTCTGCTTATGCTCCTACTCCAAAGCACTGTGGGAGTTGGTTGCTGGCTGATGTAACTTCACAGCTCCACCTTCGTGGAGCCAAACAATTTTGGACCTCTCCTCTTTCTCGGGACCAAAGTCAAAAAGAATGGTACTCCTCTTGGCTTGGCAAAGCCTAATTTACACCATCTGGATGGAATGGAACGAAACGATTCACAAGCAGGAAGTTAAACCGTTAGACTTGATTCTCAGACCAATCAACCTTAATGTTCAAACCGAATCTCTCGGTGGTAAGAGAATGAAACGCTGGCCTCTCAAATGTATCAGGCGTGGTGTGGCAACTTCTTATGGGCGCCTTCTTTGGAGCCATCTCTTCTCAAGTGCCAATAATCGCTCCCGTAGACTCTGTATCTCGATGAAGCCATCTATTGCTCCCAGTCATCTTCTTTTTGTTTGCTAAATCTGCTTCCTTGGCTCAATTAACATCTACTTTCTCTACTGAATAATTACCTATTGCCTTAGCCATGTCATCACTACCGATCCATTTCCTGCATGTCTGATAAGCCTTATCGATGCTATGTTAGACAGAGGAGGAAGAATCAAGAGGAACGGACACAGAGAAATGAAGAGGGAGAGAAGTAAGCTGACGTGGCTCAAGGACTGATCCAAGAGATTCAGTTAGAAAGCTGTTATGAGTCAGTTAGGAGTCAGTTAGAAGTCAGTTAGACTTGAGCTGAGTATAAATGTTGAAGGTTGTAGTTGATTGTGATTAGCCTTGTAATTGGAGTGAGTCTTTTGACTTGAGGAGTACTTTGACTGGGTTAGGCCAGCAAAGCTCGTTGACTTGGTTACAAGGTGTATTCGTTTTATTCTTTTAATCAATACAAGGTACTTTGAGAGAGAAACGATAGAGAGAGACGCGTTAAGAGAGAAGAAGAAGATAATCAAACTCTATCAATTGGTGCGTCGTGACTTGATCGAACAACAACAATGGCGGAGGAAGCAGAGACGAGAATCGACGCGATCGAAATGGCCGTAGGGAAACTCCAAAACCGATTTGGATCATTGGAAACGAAGGTGGACTCCGTGACGGAGCTTCTCGAGCAGATCGCAGCTCAAACATTCAATCGGCTAGCGAAAGAAAGAGAAAACGCCAACGAGTCAACTCATCCAGCTCAGGTACGTTATCCTTCGACTGAGAACCAACCGAAAGTGGATCCATTAGGTTATCGGGATAGTGTGGGTACTTTCGCAACTCGTGAGAGTCTATTTCGGAAGATTGAGTTACCGATATTCAACGGATCGAAACCGTATATCTGGATAAGTCAAGTCGAAAGATATTTCAGAGCTGCGAAATACAACGAGGATGTTAAATTGGAATTGATTGCCTTGAGCTTGCCTGGTGAGGTTTTGAATTGGTATTCTTGGGAAGTGGCAGAGGATCCATTTCATAGTTGGGCAAAATTTAAGACGAGAATGTTGGATAGGTTTGCGGAGTCGATAGATGATGAACCAGGCAACAAATTATGTGCTTTGAGACAGTGGGGTTCGGTAAAAGCGTATGTCAGTGAGTTCGAAGAGCTAATAAACTTGGTCAAAGGGTGGAGTGAAACAAGCCTTATCAACAAGTTCTACACGGGGTTAAAACCAGAGATGAAGGAGGTGATAAAGATGAAGGAACCAAAAGGCTTGAGAAATTATATGGCAGCAGTTTTGAAGATGGAAAGCAGTGTGTTTTGTCAGATGATTGGAGAACGACAGTCGGGGAAGCAGTCAGAATATAAAAGTCATTACTATAAACAACCGAGAAGTACTAATTCTAACCAGCAGCAGGAGTTAGCAGAAAAAAAGCAAGGAGAAGGGAGAAGTAGTTTACCAAATCTCATTCCACGACCGCGTCAACATTTAAGTCCTGAGGAGCTAGCAGAATTGAAAAGACTTAAACTGTGTTTTAAGTGTAGGGATAAATGGAGCAGATGTCATGTGTGCAACAAACCAGAGCTACAAGTGATAATGTTGATTGAAGGATTTGAAGTGGAAGTGTTGGAAGAACTGTGGGAAGAAGAGATGGTGAAAGAGCAGAAGTCACATGAAACACAACTGATGTCGTTGTCCCTATACTCTTTTTGGGAATTGGATCACCAACGACACACAAGTTAAGAGGGAAAGTGGGAAGAACGGGAATGGTTGTGTTAATAGACAGCGGTGCAACACATAACTTCATTACTCCATCGTTCTTACGCAAAGCACACATTAAACCAACAAGGAACCTAGATATACAAGTGATGTTGGGATCAGGAATCACGGTGAATGGAGTAGGGATTTGTGAAGCAGTTAACATCAACCTACAAGGACATGAATTTGTGGTAGACTGCATAGCATTAGAACTGGGTAAAGTTGATCTGGTTCTGGGGATTCAGTGGTTGAGAACATTAGGCAAATGTGAGGTGGATTGGGAACAACAAGAGATGAGTTTTCTGTTCAAAGGCAAGCGAATTACGTTAGTAGGGGAGGATGATTTGCATCAGGTGGAGAAGTGGTTTGGAGCAATGACTACATATACTCAACTCAAGCAAGAAAGAGAGCTTGAATATTGGGTAGCCTCACAGCTTAATGAGTTAGAGAAGAAACAGCTGATGCCACATTCCTTAGAGACTGTTTTGGAAGAATTTAACAAAATATTTGAGACACCACAAGGGTTACCACCGGTGCGAGGAAGAGAGCATGCGATACTGCTAAAACTGGGAACAGGGCCAGTTAGTGTCCGACCATATAGGTATCCACAGGCTCACCAAGAAGCGATGACAGTGTTGGTTTCAGAAATGTTACAGAAAGGAATCATACGACAAAGCCGAAGCCCATTCTCAAGTCCAGTATTGTTAGTAAAAAAAAAGGATAGTTCTTGGCGTTTCTGCGTGGACTATAGAGCATTGAACCAGGTGACTGTTGCGGACAAGTTTCCTATTCCTATGATTGATCAGCTATTGGATCAGCTACATGGAGCAGTGTTTTTCTCTAAGCTAGATTTGACAGCAGGGTACCATCAAATTCGTATGGAAGAAGAGGATATAGAAAAAACAGCTTTCCGCACCAACGATGGCCACTATGAGTTTCTAGTCATGCCTTTTGGCTTGACTAACGCACCGGCTACTTTTCAAGCCCTAATGAACGAGATCTTCAGGCCATTTTTGGGGAAGTATATACTGGTGTTTTTTGACGATATACTAGTCTACAGTGCTACGTATGAGGACCATGTCAAACACTTGAAAACAGTGTTTAACATTCTTAAAGAGAAGGTGTTGTTTGCCAACCGCAAAAAGTGTATCTTTGGACAACAGAAAGTCGAGTATCTGTGACATGTTATTTCAAAAGAAGGAGTTGCTACTGAGGAGGCGAAGACAACAGCAATGAAACAATGGCCTACACCCAAAAACATCAAGCAACTTCGGGGATTCTTGGGCCTGACAGGTTATTATCGAAGGTTTGTGAAACAGTATGGAGTGTTAGCCCGGCCATTAACAGACTTACTCAAGAAGGATATGTTTGAATGGTCAAAACAAGCACAAGAGGCATTTGATAGATTGAAGGAAGCAATGACCACAACACCAGTACTAGCTTTACCAAACTTTTCATAACAATTCATAGTTGAAGCAGATGCATTGGGGTTTGGTCTTGGAGCAGTTCTGATGCAACTCAACAGACCAATCGCCTATTTCAGTCACAGCTTGTCAGCCAGAGAACAGCTTAAACCGATTTACGAAAGGGAGCTCATGGCAGTTGTATTTGCCATTCGAAAATGGAAACACTACTTATTGGGGAGAAGATTCCGAGTACACACAGACCAAAAGAGCTTAAAGTTCTTGCTGGAACAGAGAGAAGTAAATATGGAGTATCAGAAGTGGCTAATAAAGTTGTTGGGGTATGATTTTGAAATCATATACAAACCAGGTATAGATAACAAGGCGGCAGATGGGTTGTCACGAATGTTTCCAAAAGAAGATAAGATTGAGAGTTCATGTTTGTTAAGCCTTACAGTTCCGAAGGTGATTCAACTACAAGAAGTTTATGGAGAGATTGAGAAAGATGAGCAGATACAGAAATGGATACAGTTGGCCAAGACAGGGGAATGTGAGAGAAAAGGGTTTATAGTAATAGATGGGAAGTTATGGTACAAGCGCAGATTGGTAATACCAAAAACTTCAGCAGCAATACCATTGATTATAAGTGAAGCACACAATAGTTTGATGGGAGGACACTCGGGAATATTAAAGACCTTGAAACGTGTTCAACAGTGGTGTTACTGGGAAGGTATGAGTAAACGTATCCAACGTTATGTGGCGGAATGCGATATTTGCCAGACACATAAGTACTCGACACTGTCTCCAGCAGTATTGATACAACCGTTGCCTATTCCAGAAAGGGTTTGGGATGATATCACTATGGATTTCATAGAGGGATTACCAGCATCACAAGGGAAAAATGTCATTATGGTAGTGGTGGACCGACTCAGTAAATACGCTCACTTCATGACACTTAAACACCCGTTTCAAGCCAGTGATGTAGCCCGCGTATTCATTGATGTGGTAGTGCGCCTACATGGATTTCCAAAGTCCATTGTCTCGGATAGAGATAAGGTTTTTCTCAGTCTGTTTTGGAAGGAACTGTTTCGTTTATCGGAGACTAAGCTCAAGTATAGCACCGCTTTCCACCCGCAGACGGATGGGCAGACAGAGGTCCTTAATCGTTGCTTGGAAACATACTTAAGATGTTTTGCTTCAGACCATCCAAGAACTTGGTGTAGATTTCTGGTATGGGCTGAGTTATGGTATAACACTTCCTATCATACATCTCTTAAGACGTCGCCATTTAGGGTGGTTTACGGACGAGACCCACCCACAGTAGTCCGATATGAGGAAGGGTCGACAAACAACGCGGAGTTAGAGGAGTTACTGAAAGAGAGAGACAGTATGCTTGAGGATATCAAGAATCAACTACGTCATGCGCAGCAACTGATGCGTTCGAGTGCGGATAAACACAGACGCAATGTTGAATTTGACGTGGGTTCTCTGGTTTACTTAAAGCTAAAGCCGTATCGCCAGCAATCCGTAGTGAGAAGACTGTGTCAGAAGCTTTCGGCTCGTTATTTTGGACCATTCGAAATCTTAGAACGTATTGGCAGAGTGGCCTACCGTCTTAAGTTACCGAATAATTCCAAAATACATCCAGTGTTCCATGTGTCTCAACTAAAGGCAGTGGTGGGTAGCAATCACATAGTTAACCCTGTACCTCTACAGTGCCTTGAAGAGGAGTGTACAGTTCTCCAACCGGAGGATGTGATTGCCTCACGTTATTCAACCACAGGAAGCCTAGAAGTGTTGGTAAAATGGCTTGGAATGCCATCACATGAGACCACTTGGATGCCGATTGCAGATTTTAAATCACAGTATCCAACTTACGCGCTTGAGGGCAAGCTGAATGATGGAGGGGGGGGGGGTATTGATAAGCCTTATCGATGCTATGTTAGACAGAGGAGGAAGAATCAAGAGGAACGGACACAGAGAAATGAAGAGGGAGAGAAGTAAGCTGACATGGCTCAAGGACTGATCCAAGAGATTCAGTTAGAAAGCCGTTATGAGTCAGTTAGGAGTCAGTTAGAAGTCAGTTAGACTTGAGCTGAGTATAAATGTTGAAGGTTGTAGTTGATTGTGATTAGCCTTGTAATTGGAGTGAGTCTTTTGACTTGAGGAGTACTTTGACTGGGTTAGGCCAGCAAAGCTCGTTGACTTGGTTACAAGGTGTATTCGTTTTATTCTTTTAATCAATACAAGGTACTTTGAGAGAGAGACGATAGAGAGAGACGCGTTAAGAGAGAAGAAGAAGTTAATCAAACTCTATCAATGTCACCTAAGACCAACATTATTGGTGTCCTTAATATGTTTCTTAGGTCATTTATTGGCCAAAAATAAATGAAATAAGGAAAGAATTAGGCAGGACGGTCCTTCTTAATTAAAGAACTAGATTTTGACCCGCGTTTTCAAGCGCTGGATTATTTTTGACACAAACTAGATCATATATAATAAATTTGTATTTTTGATTATATATCTACATTTAAATATTACAAATGAAGCGTTATATCCAGTGTTTCGGGTCACGGCTCGGACCCGCAGTTAAACTAACTAACTGATGACTTTATATGGAGTCCGATTTGTTTTTTTCTTTAAACTCGTTATTTGATTTTTTTTATAAAAACCGCAAAATACGCTAAAATTTGGGATCCGACTACTGGTTGAACCTATGAGTGGCCACTATGTAATACAATTTGACTTAAATTTTCATATTTAAAATATTCTAATTTATGAATGTTTAGATGAAATGTGGATATATATTATGAATGTTATGCTCTTATTTTACAAACCTTAGTCAAACTAATTTATCATTTTATTATAAGCGTAATGGATCAATATTCGAGAGGATACATACTAAATTAGAAATAGATACATGAATGTGAGATGAATTTTGACACGCATTGTAAGCGTAATGGATCAATATTCGAGAGGATACATACTAAATTAGAAATAGATAAATGAATGTGAGATGGATTTTGACCCGCATTTTAATGTTTCTTATTAGATTTTGTTCAAATATTAATGTTTATTATTAGATCTTGATCAAATATTAATGTTTATTATTAGATTTTCACCCGCATTTTAATGTTTCTTATTAGATTTTGATGAAATATTAATGTTTATTGTTAGATTTTGACCCATACTTTTTTAAGAGAGATGAATTTTTATTCAAATATTTATTTACTCAAAACTAAAAATCTTATACATGTGTTTTTTTATTAAAACATTTGTTTTGAAGTATGTATAATAAAAATAAAATTTACATTAATATAATTTTATGAAAATAAGATAATTAATTTATATAACCTGCTTAATATATTATAATACAATTTTTTAATTTTTAATATTCGTAAAATTTTATTTTATTATTATATTTTTGTCAACATTATTATACAAATTAACTGTTGTTATTATACTCGTCTCATACATGAAAAATATATTAATTATTTTTAATATTTTAATTTAAATATGTATATTAACTTATGAAATGATTTATTAGTTCATATATCGTATTTTAATATTGTTTAATAAGTTGAAGTATGTTGTAAAATTCATAAATATAATTTATTCTGTTATTTTATAACTTATAAATAGTTAATTAATTAATTATATTATTTTATATTTATTACTTGGTGTTAGGCCTGGGCGTTTTTACCCCAACCCGAAGTATCTACCTAAACCCGAACCGAAAACACCGAAACCGGATCCGAACTGTTATATAAAAATAACCGAACGGGACTTATGAGCTTAGTACTTTGGAGTTTGGTTATAACCCGAACCGAACCGAAATCCGAAGTAGGATCCGAAGATATATGAAATTAGTTAAATATGTTAATGTTTTTATATATGTTAAAGTGATTTAGATATCTCAGAGTATTTAAAATATTTTTGTAATTTGTTTTATTTAATATTTTGATATGTTTTAGTTAATTAAGATAGTTTAATTAGTTTTAATTAGATTGGTGAATAATTTATATATTTTAAAATTTTTATTGTCAATTTTTGAAGTTTAAAAAATATTTTTTTGGACGATTTCAAACTTTGGTTACAATCCGATCTGAACCGAACTGAATCCGAAAGAAACCGAACCGAACTGAACCCGATTTGATAATTAGTAAAACCCGAATGGGACTTATGAGCATAATACCGAAAAACCGAAAATCCAAATAAACCGAACCGAAACCGAAGTTGGTGTAGTAATTTAATTATGAATATAAATTATATATATATAAATATTATAGATTTTTTTATTATATAAATAAATAATGAATAATTTTTCTTTTTTAAATATAGTTAATATTAATAATGGCTTTATTATTTAAAAATAAATGTATATTTACATTTTAAATAAAAAATATTAAAAGATATGATTAAAATCTAATCTTACGAAAAAATACTTAAGAATATCTTTTTTAGATATCTTATTTTGAAAGTATTAAGATAATTGGTTAGATATAATATATATCTAATAATAATTAAGTTAGTTGTAGAAGAATAAATAGGAAATTGAAAAAATGTAATGGTCCAACCTAAACTACTTATAAGTATATAAAAAATAGGACTCTATTTTAATATATTAGATTTTTGGCTTGGTCCTTAGTTGCCACGTGCCGTCGTGCGAGTGGCCGAAAGATTATGCTAGGGTAAACCGCAAAGGGGTCACTGATTCACTTTCATTTCTGTGTGAGAGCGATTCCTCGAAGGCGATTGACCCGACACTCTCCAAGGCGATTCTCGAACCATCTAGGTCGGCGATTCTCGATTCATCTGGCTCGGCGATTCATTTCCGGCATCTCTTCATATCGATCTTCGTCCGGTGGTGGTGTCTCATCCAAGGCGGTTAACCTCCGTCTTCCTTCCACGGCCGATTCAAAGGTATATAAAGCTTGCATGTTGTCGTTCTTGATCTACCTTTACCCGTATTAGGATTGGATGTTGTCGTTCTCGATCTAGGTCATCAAAACCCTAAAATAATTTTAAATTTGTGGTTTTCGAAATCAAGTTTCGTCTTGTTAGGGTTTTCAAAATCTGATTTCGTCTTTGATTTCCTCTTTCACATCTTGCAGTTGTTAAGTGTTTGTTCTCTATAAAATTGAATTCGTTTTCGAGTGATTAGAGTAAGGATTAGAATATGTGTTCGACCATTGATTTGATGAAACTGATATTTTTTCTCACCTTTGATTGTGACACTATTTCGTTTATTGTTTGTTATTTGTTGATTTATTTGATGTAACTGACAAATGTTCTTTGGTTTGATGGAGAGTCTTTGAATAGGTGATAATCTTGTGGCTCAGCTTAACCCGGCAAGTAACAAGAACAACCATTTCCTCGTAAGACAAGGTAATTCACTTAAACTTAAAACCTTTTGTTAAGTGTTTGTGCTTTGACATTAGTTTAGCTTAGTTTTACTTAAGTGGAATGATATTCGTGTTAATTGAAATCAAGTTAGTTTTATGTGTTTTTTCTGTGACATTACTTTGGTTTAGTTTGACTTTAATAGAAACTGATAATGTTGTTAGTGTAAAATAACTAAACTGATCTGATAATCTAGTTTGCTTCTGATGAGAATTTTGTTTAAAACGACCATTTATGTTTAATGCACTTTTAAAGGCTGGTTGTTTGAACGTTGATAGCTTTATGGTTGTGTTATAAATCCTGATAAGACTGTGGTAGTTTATGGATAGATCGTTAATACGTTTGACCTATTAAACACCAACCATCCTTGAAGCTTTCGTATATTTTCCATCATCTTCTTTCTCTCTTCTTTCCTAATTCCAGAAACCATCCTGGTTTCTATACTAAAATTCCCTCTCTGTTATTGCTATGGATTCAAGAAATCCATATAGCCAGTCCTCTGGTTATATGGGACTTCTTAACAGTCAACACGAAAGTGTTGGACAAGCAAACTCTCCTTATGAGAGTTTTTCTTATGGACCATCCGAACTGCATCCTTTCAGTTCTCAACGATCCGAGGCTCCAACTCCACCTGAAGACACACCCCTGGAGCGTAGGGAAAGGAAAAAATGGACCCCGGCAGATGACGAGGTACTGATCAGTGTCTGGCTAAACACATCTAAGGATGCTATAGTCGGTAATGAACAAAAGTCAGGGACCTTCTGGAAACGAGTTGGAGAGTACTATGCTGCAAGTCCTCATGCTAGAGCCGGTGGTGAAAAGAGGGAGCATATCCATTGTAAGCAGAGGTGGCACAAAATCAATGATCTCACCAGTAAGTTCTGTGGCTCATATGCAGCGGCTGAGAGACAACATTCTAGTGGACAGAACGACACTGATGTCCTGAAGAAGGCTCATGAAATCTTCCTCTCAGATTACAAGATGAGGTTTAATCTTGAGCATGCCTGGTGTGTGTTGAGGTATGACCAGAAATGGCTCAGCCTTAACATTGTTAAACCTACTGGGAGTTCAAAGAGAAAAACTGGTGAAACAGCAACCTAAACTTCAAGCACCACTGTTGGTGATGAAGACATTCGGCCTGAAGGTGTAAAGGCTGCTAAAGCTAAAAGGAATCATGCTCAAGGGAAGTATGTTGCTGAATTTACGAGCATTTGGGAAATGAAGAAGGAGGATCTCATGATGAAGAAAAAGTTGTCTAAGCTGGCCATATTGGACACTCTCCTTGCCAAAAAAGAGCCTTTGAGTGAGGCTGAAGAAGTTGCCAAGAACAAGCTACTCGCCCAGTTATTCTGAGCATTTGAGACTTTCTATGTTTCTACTTTAGAATAAGTTTTTAAATTATGTTATAAGTACTCTGTATTATATTAGACGTGATGAATGTTCTTAATGTTTGTAGTGTCTTTAAATTATGTTTTAAGTACTCTATAGTGTCTTTAATGTGATGAATGTTCTTAATGTTTGCTTCTGTTTTAAGTGCTCTGAATTATATCTTCTGTTTTGGTATCATGTCTTTGAGTTCCAAGCTCTCTAATTGTTTTGTTTATTATTTTGCAGATTAAGGAAAATGGGACAAGATTATAGCTATACGCAGCCTTCTCAATCAGAAGATTGTTACGATAGGAACACAAAGAGTGGGCAGATCCTGACAGAAGCACTAATAGTCGAGGACGAAGCTCAGAGTAGGTACACTCAGGTTGAGAGCTTTCAGTACCCTACTCAACCTGAGGTTGACTTTGGATTCCCAAAGAGATGCTATTGCGGTGGTGATCCTCTGCTAGCCACCTCTTACACAAAAAAATGATCCAGGCCGAAGGTACTTCACTTACGAGAAACGATGGAGAGTGCCATGTTTAGAAATGGTGGGATGTTGCAGCTATGGAGGAGATGAGAGCCATGGAGACACATTATAGGCAACTCGCAGAGAAGGTTGATTGTATAACCTCTTCGAGTGACTACGAGACAGAACTGGGACAGGCAAAGTTCCTTCTCAATTACACTGACCAAAAACTGCTTACTTTAGAGAAGGAAGTGTCTGAGTTAGGTAAGAAGAAAGCAAGGCTTGAAAATGTTCTTGGTGTCATTGGCGATGAATACCTAAGACGGCCCACGGCTGGTGATCTTGAAAGACTACTCCATATTGGAGAACAACGTGGATATCCAGGAATGGTTGGAAGCATCGACTGTATGCCTTGGGGATGGAAGAATTGCCCCACCACTTGGAAATGAATGTATTCACGAGGAACCGACAAACCAACTATTGTGTTGGAGGCGGTAGCTTCATATGACCTCTGGATATGGCACAAGCTTTTTGGAGCTCCAGGTACTATGAATGATCTTAATATTCTTGATCGATCACCTGTTTTTGATGACATTATTAACGGTGTTGCTCCGGAAGTCAACTTCTATGTCAACGAGAGGGAGTACCATTTCGGTTACTATCACCAATGGTATTTATCCGAAATGGACCACTTTTATTTAATCTATCCGACTACCACAGAGTCCAAAAAATCATTTTTTGCTACAACCCAAGAAGCGGTGCGTAAAGATGTTGAGCATGCCTTTGGAGTCCTGCAAGCTAGATTCGCAGTTGTTAAAAATCCATTAAATTTATGGGATAAAAAATAGCAAATATTATGAGAGCATGTATCATACTCCATAATAGATTGTCGAGGATGAAAGAGCTTCATACACTCAGTATGACGTTCTAGAATTTCAACACGGCGAAGATGAGGATCTTACATATTTCGTCGGTATGTCGACAAATGTTGGCAATACAATTCAGCGTCGAACATGAGTTCGGGATAGACAAGCCCATGAACAATTAAAAGCTGATTTAATTGAACATATATGGGCTAAATTTAGACATCTTTCAAATAATAATATTTAGATTTCTATTAATTCAATAAAATGTTTCTTTGTTTTATTTATGATGTTTTCTGTTTCATGTTTCTAAATTCCCAATTTTTAATGTTGTAATGAAATGTTTATTTTTTCTTGCCAATTCTTAAGTTTCTTATGTTGTTAATTTTAATGTTATATGTTTTATTTTAAGAATATCTTTAATATTTAATACTTATCATAATGAAAATTAATTAACTAATAAGAGACCATGTTAAGAACCTACCAATATTCAACACATTTGCTAAAGTCCTTTTAATTTGTCCTTAGTCATACAATAATATTAAAAATGCTAAGAACTCCAAAATATGTCCTAGCAATAATCATGCTCTAAAAGCAATCATCAACAATTTCTTTGATCTATGTTTCAATTCTCGGCTAATTGTAATATTTACTAGACTTTCTTTTGGGCTAAATGTTGGGTAACTCTCAAAATAAACTGCTTGCTGGGCTGTATGTTTTCCTTCCTTTTATTCAAATAGAATACTATCTTTCAAAAAAAAAAAAAAACATGGAGAGGCGTGGTTTTAGGATGGACTAATATTTGACCCAAAAAAAAAAGAAAAAAAGGATGGACTAATACAAAAAAGATTTTACTAAGTTGTTGAAAAGAACTTGCTTATAAGTACAAAGAATAAAAAGTTGTTCGATGCAACATGTATGTATAGTGTACAAGCATAACTAAGCCTTTGGAATCAAATTAAGGGCTTGAATGGTTTTCCCGTTACCACCCACAAACGCAGCTTTTGCGGTTGGTAGCGTTTGTTGGCGTTTTGTAACAATCACAGAAAACGCTATAAACCACTTCAAACCGTTCCAAACCTCTCAAAATCAAAAGCTACCTCCAGCTAGCGTTTGCGGTTGCGGGCGGTTGCGAGAGAGTAAACAAAAATATTTTTTTTCAAAAAAGATTATATTCAAATAAAAAATATTTAATTAAAAATTAAAAAATTTAAACAAAAATATTTACTATAATTTTTAGACATTAATATATAAATACATATATATAAAGCTAAAAATATATTTTTTATAATTTAATACTATGATTTTATAAATATTTTTTTATATTTAGTATAACAATATAATTTTTAATATTTTCTTAATTATATAAAATATTAATATCGTTAATTTATTAATAAACCGCTTTTGCATTTGGTAGTCAACCAGTCGTAAGTATCCCGCAAACTCACAAATTTCTAACCGCCGCACCAGTCGTGTAAATCGCTTAGTAACGTTTTAAACCGCAATCACCCGCATCCGCAAACTCCCGCAGCCGAAACCGCAACCGCTGCGTTTAAACCAGTCAGACCCTAAATCATATACTTTACGTATATTTACTAACAAACAAAACAAATGGCTGAAAAGGTTTCGAACTTGTGTTTTCAACATATACCACAATTATGAAAATGTCGAATTTTGAATTAGCAAGACATTCATAATCAATTGTTTGAAACGTTTCATGATCGATTTTGAATTAGCAAGACATTCATAATCAATTGTTTGAAACGTTCATGATCGATTTTGAATTTGCAAGACATTAAATAAATCGTTAGTTCTGAAGTCTATCACTTAAGTATCAAATTTATTGATACAAATGATTTGCATAAGCTATATATTAAAAGCTTATGGAAGCCTCTTTGGTCTAGTGGTTTGATTAAGGGTTCAACAATGGTTCTCCATTAGGAGATTTTGGTTTCGAATACCAGTAAGGCGGCTCAAGTGATGCAATCAGACATAAATCCTCATAAGTTAGGTACAATTGTTGGATGCATGATTATCTATAATATTTTTCATAGTTTGTAATAGCATAATTATCCACTATTAAACAAAGCTATATATTAAAAGTATATTTTGAACATTCAAACACAGGTTGTATATAGGTTTGATTGATATGATATATATGTATATTCTTGATATTTTATCTGTTTATGATAATGTCGATACAATCACTTTCATGCTCTTCGAAAATTTCATATATCTTTTAATTTCTTTTGAATTTTTTATAATTAAACGGAAATTACTTAATTTAGTTATGAATAATTAAGTATATAACTATGAATACATGGAGTTCATATATACACTACGTTCCATATAGTAAATTTGAATGGAATCTAAATATTTATTTGTTTGTTTGTCTTTTTCTATATTTATTTAGCTGATGCTTTCAGTATAAATTTGTTGTTGATATCATTTTTATACTATATGCTATTTACTAACAAAGGACACTTTTCTCTCTCTGCTCGCTCTAACCTCTCACTAAGAGACTTTTATTGATTTTGATCTTAGGTGACCGGTGGTTTATACCGCCGGTTACCAACCATGTCTTTTGTTTTTGGCTTGTAAGAACATTCGATCCTTCAGATCGACTTTATGTTCCGTAAAACCGGATCTTACTATTCGCATGGCGATTTTGATGTGCTTAAGTTTCAACCACAGAGCTGCTTTTCATTCCTATTTTCCTTTGTTTGCGTTGGATCTCAATAAAGTTTGTCGATGGTTCTCTTTTGTGGAAGCTATAAATCTTGATTAGCTTGAATCGAGTTATCTTCATCAGAGGATACACTTCAATTCCTTTTTTTGGAAGTCAGACTTTACTTTCTCTTTTTAGAGTAAATCGTTTGGGTAAAGTTTTCATGTTGGAAAGGATGAGGATGATGAAGGATTAAAATCGATTGGTTCAAAAGGGTTCCAGTAGAGTTGGCGTTCAAATGAAAGGTCCGACAAAGTTTCCTATGAATCGACTGAGTAATCTGATATTATAATCCGAAGATGATGGGTGATTAGATTGAGGCGCCGATAGAAGTGAAAGGGGACTCCGGTGAGACTTGAAGATTCCAGTGACGGCAGATGTGCAACTCGTTAGGCTGCCTCCGTCGTGTCTAATGATCCCTCTCTCCAGAAGTTAAATCTGTTTACACGTTTCATCCTGGAAGAAAGTAGTCGGACGCGTGGCAAACAAGAAGGCTCGACGTTATGATTCATCTGATCAATACATTGGATTAGTACTATTTTGGGCCTTGGTAATCAAATTGTAAATGGGTGGGATTGGATCTCAAGCTTACCTTGTAATGGCCCATTGGGCTTTCCATAATGGAAATTTAGTTGACAAAAAAATATCATTTTTCTACTTTTCTAGTGACAGTGGTAGCGACAGGCTTACACACACACACACAAAAAGACAATGGAATCGATAGTGAAAAAAAAAAACAAATTATAGCTAAAATATACAATTTTAGTTGAAATTGATGATAATAAAAGTTCATTTTTCACGATATCATTGACTTCTCATCTAATAAAGTCCCAGGGATCATAGTTTAAGTAGTTCCACCCAAAATTCATATTACTTGATGATTCATTTAATATATTTTTAATGATCAATTACTTTATATTTATTTAGAGATTATACATATTTTCGTAAGGAAAAATAAAATTATAATCACAATCAGTTGAGTATTTGATTTGATTATAAATGTGTATGAGATGGTTGGTAACAAAATGTTCAAGAACATAAACACCATATGAACAGCATCAATATTCACCAAATTAATGCTATAGGCATATAAAACGTCAAATATTAGATACATACAGCCCTGACTTCCCTGAGCTTCTAGATCCTCCTTTTAACGGAACAGCCTCAGACAGTGGAGGGAAAAACCTCAATCTAAATCCTTGATCTTCCAAGGAAAAGTGATTGTACCCCCTATAGAGACACCCCAAAAACTTATCTCAAGCATTGAAAATAGAGTTCCGATAACCATCCAGCCCATTCCCACCACATAAGAAGTTATAGGAGATCTTTAGGAAGTCACAATCCAGTACATCAACTGTGCATATCCCATCAAAGGCGCCACTAGGAGACAGAGAGTGATTTAAAGTGAACCAAGAGGAGATATCGAGATAACGGCCTAAAGAATCATAATGAAGCAATATCTCGCGCCCAATACCTCTCTCTCTCTCTCTCTCTCTCTCTCTATCTCTCTCTCTCTCTCTCTATCAGAGAAGACCTTTCATCAAGTATCACATGAGCTCACAGAACTGGGACAGACGCTACAACAACCACCTACAGCTCCCCTCCTACGCTTGGGACCATCAAAATCAGGGAAATGGAGAGGATGGACCATCCAATGAACTCACTGAAAAACAAACACAGGTGGGGAGAAAACAAAGGATCAGACTTGCAAAGTCAAAGTCTACCATAGTTAGCCCAAAGACAGTAAGAGGACCTAGCTCAATGAAGAGGTTACTCTCTCTCATCCATACCTCACTCGGTAGAAACCATCAAAACTTCCAAGACCAAGTAGCCAACCAAGCAGAGGGGATACGACTTCAGCAACTAATGGCCAACCCAAGATGAACTTGATTCCTGCGATCTCAAAGAAGAAGCAGAATTTTCAAGAACATCAACCCCCGACTCCTTAGTAGTGGCGAGCTAGAACTGTTGTGGGTTGGGGAAACCCATAAAAATCCAGCGTTTAAAGGAGATACAGAGGGTAAATGCACTTGATGTTGTCTTCTTGATATAAACTAAAAACCATGATGCAATGGTTGAAAAAGAACTCCAATTCCTGTAAATGGATAACGATTGTATCGTGTCACCACATTACCTAGGTGAAAGAGGCATGTATCTAAAATGGAAAAAATAAGTTGAGCTTATCGTCCGCTCATCCTCTGTCAAATACATAGACTCTTCAATCTTATACAAAGGAATCTCCTTCCATTCAACCTTAAATTATGGGGAACCAGACCATTCCAAAGGAGCAGATCTTTGTACAGAGCTCTCCGACCTGGCAAAACAGACTAATGAGCCTTGGTTCCTCCCAGAAAATTTCAACATAATCATTGATAATAGAGAAAATCAGGAGGACCAAAGAGAGCAAAAGGTACCTTTTGTGCGTTCAGAAATTTCATGTCTTAGAACAACCTCTTGAAGCATGCGGGAAATTTCCTCTCCTAGAGAGGAAGGAGACACTCACACTTGGTCCACTGTCGTTTGGATAGAGCAGTGAGTAATGCTGATTAGACTGACCTCTTTCCATCATGCCGTTGCCAATACCTTAACGTCGAAGACCACTCGCCCCTCCTCTCCTTCATGGTTCCTACTAGGAAAAAGAGTCACAAGATCTTCAGTTATGATAGAAGGCTGAAGGAAAACTTGGAAGTTAAAGAAATTATAAAAGATAGTTGGACAAATTTCTCTCACCTCCAAGTGAAAAACTGACTTCTCTCTGTAGAAGAGCTATAGTAAAGCGGAATAAAGAGCACTTGGAAAACAGCAAAAGAGAAATTTTGACGCTGAAGCAAAGATTTGATGAAGCTATGACTGCCACATTGTTACATGACTCTCTGATCCACGAGCTACAAAACCGAGGAAGAGTTTTGGAAACAAAAGAGTCATCAGTTGTGGCCAGCACTTGGGGATGAAAATGCAAGCTACTTTCATACTATAACTAAAGGGAGAAGGGCAAAAACATAATCTCAATTATAGAAGATGATGAAGGCATACCATGGTTCGAGGAAGACCAGATATCCAACGTCATTTTCTAATTCTATGAGAAGCTCTTCGTTGCCAACCCTCAAGATGGTTCCGATACAGTTCTGAAGGCCCTAACCCCTCGCGTAACGAACAATATGAATGCAAAACTCATTAAGGATCCACAGGAAGCAGAGATTAAGGAAGCATTGTTTGCCATACATGCTGATAAGGCCCCTAGACCTGACGCTTTCTCGGCAAGCTTCTTCCAATCCAATTGGGAGACGGTGGGACAAGCTATTTTCAAGGAAGTCCAACCTTTCTTCGCTTCAGGTGTACTCCCTGCATCAAGGAATAAAACACACATCAGGCTGATTCCCCAAATTATTGGAGCAAAAAGAGTAGCAGAGTACGGCCCAATTGCCTTGTGAAACTTTTTCTACAAGATTATTTCAAAGATTTTATTTATCCGCCTCAAACCAGTTATAGGAGTAATCATATCAAAGAATTAGTCAACTTTTGTTTCAAAAAGAGCCATAGCAGACAACGTGCTAATAACCCATGAGATTCTACACTTCCTAAAAACCTCCCAAGCCGTAAAGAAGTATCCCATGGCCGTCAAGATGGACATGAGCAAAGCAATGACCGCATTGAATGGGAGTTTATATCACTAGTTCTACAAAGGCTATGCTTTCATGAGAAATGGATTGGTTAGATTATGCAGTGTATAACAACAATGACTTATTCATTCCTAATTAACGAAGTTGTCCACAGATCAGTGGAACCTCACAGAGGTATTCGACTGGGAGATCCCCTCCCACCCTATATTTTATCCTATGTGGAGAGGTACTCTCGTGATTATGTAAATTCGAAGAAAAAAGAGGAATGCTACATGGGATCAGAGTCTCCAAAAGAAGCCCACATATTAGTCACCAGCTTTTGCAAATGATACTAATTCATACTATGTTCTTCACATACTCATCCCCTAGCAACTGCAAAGTCCTAAAAGACATCCTAACAGAGTACGAGAAGGCCTCAAAACAACAAATTAACACGGCTACGTCTTCAATTACTTTCTCTACAAAGACTCCTAGCGAAACAAAATAAGAAGCTAAATCTATTCTAGATATTAGCAAAGAATGAGGTGTTGGGAAATATTTGGGTCTACCTGAGAGTTTTGGAAGAAGGAAAAAAGACTTGTTCGCCGGCATTGTGGATAAAACTCGACAGCAAGCCTCCAGCTGGTCCACTCGTCTCTAGTCCAAGGTTGGGAAGATGACAATGCTAAAATCAGTACTCCAAGCCATTCCAACATATCTGATGTCCTGCTTCCTAATCCCCATCAGCCTGTGTAAAAGAATTTAATCAGTCCTCACTAGATTTTGGTGGGACAGAACATACCAGAAGAAAAGGATGTGTTCGGTATCTTGGGATAAATTGACAAAACCTAATGCTGAAGGAGGGTTAGGGTTCAGAGAAATCCAAACATTTAATCAAGCTCTCCTAGTAAAAGTGGCTTAGAGAATTCTAGTTAAATTCGACTGCTTACTTGCAAGAATCCTAAAGGGCAAACACTGTCAGCACAATGGCTTCAAAGAGGTACCTATACCACCATCTTGCTCTCACAAATGGAGAAGTATTTTATTTGGCTGAGACCTCATCAAGAACCACATTGGAAAGGCAATTGGAAATGGTTTCTCCACAAAAATCTGGACCGAATCTTGGATATTTACAACATAAGACCCTATGGACCTATTCCAGAGAAATTCTAGACCTCAGGGTTTCAGACCTCCTAACATTTGACCTCAAATGGAACAAGAAAAGAGTAGAGGAACTCTTACCTGATCTGGTAGAACAAATAGAGTGCATCAAAACAAGTCTTTTGGGGGCTTAAGATGGATACATTTGGAAACCCCTCACATCAAGTGTGTACTCAACAAAGTCTGGATAAAATCTAGCTCTCTCAACCAACAAAAGACCCTCAGGCGCCTCTAGGTCCCTACCTGCAACTCCAGAGTTCAACTGGTATAAAGATATTTGGTCAGTTAAGACTTCACCAAAGCTTAAAATCTTTATGTGGTCAAATATCCAAAAAGTGTTACCATGCAATGGTGGAACTCACGTTGAAGGTGCTTAACATGGATGACTGCAAGTTCCTTGAGGACAAAGGGATTGTGAGGAAGGTGATCAAGAATGTGATTCTTGAAAACATCAAGTAGCAACTAAACAAAAAACCTTGTTTTGGAGGGATTATAGGAAGTTTACCATCCAAGACATAGAAGAATCAACTGACCCTAAAAGCAGAAGGACATAGGCACTTCAATTCTTCAGAACCATATTCGCCAAAGGAAGTCGAGAGTGATAAAATTGTCAAAGTGGAGGTTTACAAACTAGTTGCGAAGACGCCTAGTGATTGGGATTGGTCAACAAGGGGATGGAGAGAGAAAGAAAGTGGATATAGGTTGGCTACTGTTATGGATGAGCTAGATGCTTTTGATATGTACTCATTTGCAACATAGTACATTGCCAAACCACTCTTGCTATTGAAAGATAAAGAACAGACACCAATTTTAAGAGCAGTAGGTTTGATGTTTTTGTTTGTAGCAGAACGTCATGGCTGCATGTCAAGCTTTTGGACTGGAGTTGAGTCGTTGTATATGTTGAAAATGAATATTTGAGCACATAGTATATTTGACATCTCTGACATCTCTCTGTTGATGGTAACCCTTTTCAATACAGTTGAGTTTCAAGGTTCCAAAGACAATGAGTAATTGATGACAAGTACACATTTCTTAATATTAGATCATTATAACACAGTTCCATTTAATTGTTCCATCTAATTGTTCCCTTTAATACAATAAAACTTATAAGAGATTTATGTGTAGTTCATATGATAAATTTAACAGATATGCATATATCATGTGTTTATTGTAGGATGAAAATATCAAGAATCACAATAACTAATAAAAATACATTACATGTTTCATTCTCTATTGTACAATTATTGAAAACCACATAGCAGAACTATATACTTACCATACTTAACTTATTTATTCCTTACTAAACTTAACTTATGATTCCTTTTACTTTTTAAGTGTATTTTCTATGTTGATTTAGATTTCTTTTTACCAAACATAGCTAAAGGTTTTCTAAAATTAATTTCTTAACAAGAATTTTTCATATCTTCTTAGATATCCAATATAGTATAAAATTATTGAGATGTCGATTGCCAAAATAAAATATATCATACGTAATTTGAAATATTGTTGAGTTAGCTCGATTAAATTTTATCATAGTTATCTATTTTACCTTTTCCTAATATCCATTGTAATCTTCTATACAAAAGGACTCTCTTTTTAATTAATCATTATTATTTTTTGTTTCTGATAAAGAAGTTTTTAAACTCAAATCTTTTGAAAATTCTATAGTTGTGTTTGGTAAAATGGATAATATTTTTTTTTCTTAAGAGTCAATGTCAATCTATCTGTTTGAAGAACATACTATTACACACAATATTATAAAGAGATGTTTCTAATATCATTTACATTCCTATGTTAATCAAGTAACATATTTAATATTAGTATTTATCATTTTTTAACTCTTAGATTTTTTCAATATCATCTTATGAAAGTTAACCCAAAATAAATAAATTCTTTTAATCTATAGTCTTACTAAACCAATATAAATCTATAAATAGTATTTCTTGATAATTTATACCATGTTCATACTTTCGCTTTAAATATTACGCTTAATACAATAAAACTTACAATATATATATTTAAATTTTATAAGATAAACTTAACAAAATAATCATATTTATCAGGTATTTATTTTTCAATAACTTTTAGTATATCACTCTTCTTTTAAAATTTCTATAAGGCATCTGAAATATCAAATTTAGAAGAGGGTATTAATAGGAAAAAGGAAAAACATATATATAAAATCAAAATTAGAATATTTGATCTTAATTCTCTTCCAATGGATTCTTGACCATCAATTTATTTTGCCTTTCTCGAGAAAAATAACAAGTAAACATAAAATAAATAATCCAACATAAAGAAAAATTAATTCTAATTTTTGTTGTTTCTTCTTTTGGGGCCAAAAGAGACCAGATTCATGTTTGGTTTCTTCAAAGGCCAAACATTTTGTTCTTATTTTTAATTTCAGGAAATCCTTTGGGATTCCAGGTTCAAAAACATCCATGAACTTGGAGTAACCAATAACCTTCTTGTAGTAACAATTCAGGAAGATCCATAAAAACATATACATAATAAAATGAAACTGAATTGCTTGTTTTGTTGTATGTCTGAGAGACGATTTACCAGACGATCATCATCGAGACCAAGCATCAAAGACTGCACTCATGCAAATAACAATCTTTCTAGATTTGACAACATCTCTTTTAAAACAGGTCCCATTTGTTACCTATTATTTTAAAGCTTCTTTTTCTAAAAGAAGCTGACATATATACTTGCAGATAGTAGTAGGCGAAGATACATATCCGAGGAGATAGCAAAACTCGGGAAAGGGAGCATCAGTGCTCAGATCTTTACGTTCAGAGAGCTTTGCGTTGCCACCAAGAACTTTAACCCTGAGAATCAGCTCGGTGAAGGCGGTTTCGGAAGGGTTTACAAAGGGCACATAGAAACCCCTGAAAAGGTATATATACTTTTGCAACATCTCAAATTCATCATATTCTTGTTCTAAAGCGGTTTGATTCTGATTCTTGCATTATGCAGGTTGTTGCAGTTAAGCAGCTAGACAGGAATGGCTACCAAGGGAACAGAGAGTTCCTTGTTGAAGTCATGATGTTGAGTCTCTTACATCATCAAAACCTTGTCAGTTTGGTTGGATATTGCGCAGACGGTGATCAACGGATTCTTGTCTATGAATATATGCAAAATGGCTCATTAGAAGATCATCTTCTCGGTATATATACATCTACAAAACATTACAAAAATCATATCTTATACAGTTTTGTAAGAATAATCACTTTTTGACTATTTCAGAATTGGTGCGGAACAAGAAGAAACCGTTGGATTGGGACACAAGGATCAAAGTTGCAGCAGGAGCAGCGAGAGGGCTCGAGTATCTACACGAGACAGCTGATCCTCCTGTGATCTACAGGGACTTCAAGGCCTCAAACATATTACTTGACGAAGAATTCAACCCAAAAACTTTCGGATTTCGGTTTAGCTAAAGTTGGTCCGACCGGTGGAGAGACTCATGTCTCGACGAGAGTGATGGGAACTTACGGCTACTGTGCGCCTGAGTATGCTCTCACGGGACAACTCACAGTGAAGTCCGATGTTTACAGCTTTGGAGTCGTGTTCTTGGAGATGATCACAGGAAGAAGAGTCATCGACACCACGAAACCAACTGAAGAACAAAATCTAGTGACTTGGGTAATAAGTGATGCAAACAGCAGTAAGATCTCTTGTTTGGTTTTCTTTAAATGGTTTTTGCTAAAAAAAAATGTGCAGGCGAGTCCGTTGTTTAAAGATAAGAGAAAGTTCACTCTAATGGCGGATCCGTTGCTTGAAGGGAAGTATCCGATAAAGGGATTGTATCAAGCGCTTGCAGTAGCAGCGATGTGTCTTCAAGAAGAAGCAGAAACGAGGCCAGTGATGAGCGATGTAGTCACTGGCACTCGAGTACTTAGCAATGACCAATGGGTGAAGAAGATAAAGAAACAGATAATAACAACAACGAAGGATAAGATGAAAGATCTAAGCTTTAAGCATTTTTTTTGTTGATGTACACACAGGATTCTTCTCCATAATTAGGCAAACAAGCAAAAAAATGATTTATCAATTATTACAATTGTCGTATAAAAATCTTTATCTAAAAGTTATAGCCTTGAATAAATTTTGATCTAGAAAAACTGGAAAATGTCACTAAATTAGAAAATGTAATTCGATATTAAATAGTCGATTGATTATTCTGAGAAACAATTGTCTCACTCTCTCAACACTTTAGGTCACATACTACGCCGGTCCAGACTGGTTGATGCCCTAATCAAAACTAAAATGTGTACATTACTCAGGTGGGTGAATTTAAATAAAAAATCAATGGAAAATTAAGCTTTCAAAATTAGATAATTTTTTTGTGCTGTACACCACCATTCCTGCTGCTTTCCCAAGGGCCGGGCCTTGTCACATAGAAGAGAATGGTACAATTCTATAACACAACATGAAATAGCATGTTTACTAAAATTCAAAAATACTATATGAATTTATGCATCGAGCATTTTCATTTTTGAACTTTATAGTAGTGCATATTTCATACTAAACT